>OMNW01003639.1:5958-21779 GCA_900303245.1 Selene dorsalis
TGTATCCTCTGGGAATGCTGTCTGAAGGCTGCAGAAGAAGTGTGTATGTGGAGTTGGAGAGAGAGAGAGAGAGTGAGAGAGTGAGAGAGGGGAGTGTGAACAATCCACAGAGTGCGTGTGCAGACAGTTCACTCTTCAGCTTTACTCAATACACCATAAAACACTCAGTGAAAGAGGAACACAATGTCCTACAACTTGAAAATGATAGTTGCTCTGACTGCATTCACGAGAAACTGCTCCTGGTTTTTTTTTATCATGTTTTGAAATCACTTATTGATTATTATTGACACAGTTTGGCACAGCAGCACAGCTCATGTTTCCCAAGCACTGATCCACACAGGCTTTTGTTTTATTCCTATATGTCATGTTTAGGGTTCAGATTTTACAGCCCAGCCTTGTCTTTTATTTTGGTAAACCCATCAAATACATAGTTAAAGTTAGATTTTCCTCTCTGATCTCTCTGGAAACGGCACAGAAGACTTGTTTAATTTGGGCGGTGAACTGGTTTCATTGCTCTTTCCTGAAGGCATCATGAAATATTTTCCTATTATTCAGGTTCCAGGTGCTGTAGGTACTTTTTCACAATGATTCACTCTTTACTGACTCTTTCATCTCTTCTATGATCAACAGTTAGAGAGTGGTGGAGTCCAGAGGTGCCAGGATGCCACAGCAAAAGGACATAGTAAAGATAGCCATCCAGATGCCTGGGGCCTACCCCCAGCTCATACAACTGGACCAGGTAACACACACACACACACACACACACACACAGATATCACTGCATCACAACCCCCAAACCCACTAAAACATGGATGAGTAAGGTTCGTTAAACTGGTTGGTAATAATTTATTTCAACTGTATTTGGAGAAGTGCGGAGACACTTTACAGGGTTTGGTTAAGACCTGACTTAATTACAGAGAGAAACCCGACAGCTCTGCTCTGAAAGCAGCACTTGGCAACGAGGGGGGAGGAAAAACAAACTCCCTTTAACAGGAACAAACCTCCAGCACAACCAGGCTCAAGGTGGGAGGGGCCGTCTGTCTCCACCGATTGGGTTTGAGAAGAGAAAGAGGAGGAGGGAGAGAAAGAGAGGAAGAGAGAGAGAGACAGAGCATGAACAGCTGTATATATACTGATGAGTGTTAGTTGTGACAGTGGAAAACAGTGTGTTTTTATGGTTGTAGCCCCACTGGTAGATGCATATACTGATGAATAATAGAAATAATATTAGTTTTTAACCATATTTTGATTGAATTTTCAAGTGTATCAGCACTTACACAGCAATCAATCCTCTTGTTTAGTTAATTATAACAGTAACATATGATAAATTAACCTAATTAAACCAAAGCAATAAAATAAAATCAATAGCATATTTTCACATTACCCATATAACATTTCCTTTTCAGTCAGTGGTGCATGCTTCACTGGTCAGAAATGAGTTCAGAAATAATCCTATTAATAATAATAATACATACTACTACTAACAACATGCTACTTCTATTAATGATAATAGAAAACAACTTTATTTGATCTAGCACTTTTCAAAACAGTGTTTTCTGTACAAGAAAACATACAAATGGCAACAGTTGTAAGAATAAAAAAGTAAAAACAGAAAAGCAATAGAACAATAACCTTCAAAACCAAACAATAATATGTATTAATAAAATGAAACATACAGTTATTGGAGAGCCTGATGATTGAAACTAGTTTATTAATATGTCAGACATAAATATAGACAGTGTGTGTGCTCTCAGAGTTTATCTGCTCCTGAAGGCCGTGACAGTGAACCGCCATGGGAATGTCTCGGCCTCAGCTGAGCCTTTTCAGGCCGCGCTTCCTCTTCCTGAGCCTCATTCTCTTCAGACCACATAGACGATCTTCTCCACACTAAAAGACGTCGGTCAGATATTTGTGCTTCTGTTCCTTGTTAGTTTAACCGAAGTTGTTGGCTCAGGTGTTCTGTGGTGTGAGAAATCAGTCTGCAGCAGCACTACACACAAACACATGGCTTTCAACCGTTTACAGCAGGATATAATGTGTTTTATGAACATACCACATCCCTTAGTTACCGTCACGTTGCTTCTAGACTAATGCAACATGACGGGGGTATAAATAGATCTGAGAATCAGGCAGTGTTATCTTATCTCTTCCTGTGTGTCTTAGTTTATCTTTGATCGATGATCAGATGTGAAGCCGCTCAAACTGTAAGGCGACGCTTGTCTTTGTAACCAATCATTCAACCCTAACCATAAATATTTTGTAGGAGATGCTTGATTAAATTAAAGGAGACATGTTATGCATATTTTCCTGCTTTTTTTCTTACCGTAGTGTCAGCGTTGAACATCTACAGAGTAGTTCTGCATGATTTTCAGCTCCACAAACTCCTTGGTTGTCTTATACAGAGGTCAAGAATAATCCTGATTTCAACCACTATGCAGCCACTTCATGAAATGCTTCGATTTGGCTGCTGAGGCCCACGTGTGCTTGTTTACCTTGCGTTGTTAAATACATATCAGTCGGCTTTACAGACAAGGTACGTCCGTATGTGTTGGACCCTGAGTCTGACCGACAGTTTTCATCTTCCTCTGGGAAGGAAAACAGTTGTGATTTTCTGTATAAATGCCGGTTGGGGGCGGGGGTCGTGGGCATCTTTTTGGCAGATCCCTTGCAGTTTGTCCTAACTGGACGGTAAAACCTGACGTCAGGTTTTGCACAAATCTCGCAGAGAACTCATTACCAAGCATTCAGAGAGACTGGAAACCATGTGAAATCTCATTGGTGGATTATGGCAGGGCCCCTATAGTTCATGTTGTGCAACTTTGCAGAGGTTCAGCATGGATGTATGACATTACAACATTATAAGGATGTTCTAAAATATGCAACAGCATAATATGTCTTCATTATGGAAAAAACAAAATCCTAATCCTGAGAACCAGTGAAACTGTAATGATGACTCCTCCTGACTCCACACAGACCAACAGACTGTTGAAAGTGACAGATTATATTTAGTTTATCAGCCTAAAAACCTAAACAACAAGAACATAATATTTATGCCCCCCCAAAAACAAAAAAAAGAAACGTTTTGTGCTGGTTGTGGTGTGTGTGTCACATTGCCACTTCCTTTCTGGCCCTGTTTGATACAGCTGCTGCAGCTCCAGATATTTACAACAGCTGAACAGCGCCAGGTTTGGGAACATGAGAGAAAAACTCTCACACTAACAGGTCACTTGTTTACATCCTGAGGGTCACTGCTTAAATCCAGTCATTTAAATATTTTGCTTAGTGTGAAACAAATGTGAAATAATTCAAGAAATGATTAAATCTCAACTAATGATTATAAAATGTCCCATGACATCGACATGACTCTTACCTTGGTATAAGATTTAGTCAGTTACCCCCCTGTTAGCAAGAGCAAAAGCAGCAGCAATGTAATTCAGAACACAAAATTAATATTTAGACCGAATAATTAAGAACAAGAGGAGGAAGAAGAAAAAGAAGAAGAAGAGCAAGAGAGAGGATGAGGGTGGGGGTAGGAGAAGAAGACGAATAGATAAATGAATAAATTAAGTAATAATACAAAAATAAGAATATTTTTTTCAGTTATTTCTGATGTTGTTGATTCAGCTATAATGCTGAAATAATTTTTTTTTATATTTAACACTCTGGGGTTTCCCACGCCCGTCCATTGGTTTTGTTTCGTCAGCTTTAACCAAACATGACGGTGGGGGGAGTTTTCCATGTGTTTCCCAGATACTTTGAGGAAGTTGTGCTTCTTTACGCAAGATGTAAAGGGTGTGTGTGTGTGTGTGTGCGAGTGTGTTCACAGGCACATACTGCTCATTTTGAAGCCCTACTACCTCAAGGAATATTTTCCTGATTTGTGAGTTGTAAACAACTCAACATGCAGGAGTGACCGATCTGGAAGTGAAACCGATGCCCTGGCCGGTTCTCTTCCTTAAAATATTTTTATTGTAGATCATATCTAATCCTTCCTCAGAGGAATCCCTCAGAAACTCCTCACTGCTCGTGCTGTCTTCATTAAACACATCTGATCAGTCGACCTTCTCGGCTGCCACTAATAACAGGCCGTTTACTGGGTCTACCACACAACCCGAAGACATTTTGATTGGTTGACCGCGGCCCTGGCCACTAATGGCAGGATAGCTAAGAGTCAGACATGGAAGTAGTCTGGCTTTTATTTACGTACAAGGAGGGATCTGGGGCGCTGAGGGGAACATTGTTCAGAAAGCGTTTGGGAGCTCTTGGATTTCCTCTCCTCAGCAAACAGGGGTTTGCAGCCAGCGAGAATAGCTGTGGTACCGTGATCCTATAACAGCGTGTTATTACTGAAGCATGTGTTCAGCTTCTCTGACAGAGCAAATACTTTGATGGTAGAGTCTGCGAAGTCCTGCTGTTAGGACCCACATGCAGCAGCAGCAGCAGCAGGTGTGTGTTTTTGTGATGTGTAAATGTATTGGCCTTCACCTGTTTGTGTGATTGTTTGTCGTTTGCAGAAAAAGCCTCTGTTTGCTGTAATAAAGGAAGTGTGTGATGGGTAAGTTGTTCTGCTCTCTCTCTGGTAATGACATCATTCAACTTTCTGTTTGTGTCGCTGATATCTGTGTGTGTGTTTGTTTGTTTGTTTAGCTGGAATCTCCCAGGTCCTGAGAACTACGCTCTGCAGTACGCTGATGGGGTGCAGACGTACATCACTGAATCCGTGAGTCGCGTCTATGCACGCACCGGTACAAATATCTGTGTGCACAACAGGGAATCAGTCTGGTGGATGTCTGAGCACATCTTGAAGACATTGAGCAACAGACCTGAGTCAGATGTTTCAGAGTTTAAGACGAGGGGGGATGATGTAAATCTCAGTTGCAAGATGTCAAATCACAGCAGTGAATCAGTGACTCGGTACTGTCTCTGTCTGCTTTTGTTTGTGTTTCCCCCGCAACCAGAAATACGTACGTGAAGTTGTTTCAAGTCTCACAGCATCATAAAAATCCTTGAACAGTGAGCGTGAGGCTGAAAAATCAAGAGAGAGAGAGAAAAAGAGAAAAGCAGTCAGAGCTGCGCTCATCCTCTTGGTGTCAAGTGTCCTCTTTTGAAAGGGTTGACAGTGGAAGCCCTCCCCCTCCTCCGAGGTGAAGGCAGGACTGTAGAAGACATTACAGCGTCACTGGAGAAATCCTCAGAGATGCTTTGACTCTGTTGAGTGTTGCTTTTAGCTCTGATAAAGCTGCTGCTGCCAGCTAAGGTGCAGCAGCAGCTTTGAAGCTGTTATAGAGGCAGATGTTTCTACTTCCTCATGATCGTGTGAAGTAACCTAAGAGTGAGGTCATTTCCCAGCATTCAGCAGTAATTTGATTCAGAAATATCCATGTGAAACTCCAGTTCCAAGTCCTGTCCAGGTTAGAGGCCCAGAGATAGTGGAACATCCTGGCAGCGAGTTTGAGGATGAGTCTTTACAGTCGTTCCTCACAGCTGGTTTTCTCATCAAGACTAAAAAAAACCAACAAAAAAAACAGAAACCTGGTTGTGTGAGTCTGCACCAACAGCCTGACGTTATTTCCACAAAGTTGGAAATAGCTAAATTTATAATACTAATAAAAAGGAGTGAGAATCACCAGAGGCCCTGTGATACCATATTATCACGATATTCAAGTTACAGTACGATATCAATGTGATTTTTGTGATCTCAATTTATTACCTTTTTGCAACTGCAAATTAGATAAAGCTCTGATAAAGTGTGTTCATCTCACTTCAGTCAGTTTTATTCTTGCAAAAGGAGATTGTCAAGAAGACAGACTGAACAACACGGTCATAAAAAGTACTAAAAACTTCCATTTGTAATTGCATTTTATTTCATAAAAGATCGACACTTAATATCACAGTACTATTTGTGACTTCATTATTTGGGAAAGTGAGTAATTGTGCCGTGTATTCATGTATTGATGTATAGATGTTGGGATCAGGCAGATGATGGTTCATTATAACGCAGGAGGTTGAAGCTTCTTTGTCACTTGTGTGTTGTGTATTACGTGGATACACGAGGCTCTACATAGAAGCTCATCTCTTTATTTCCTGGTAAATCTATCCTGGTGTTTTTCTATTCATTACCTAAAGTTGCCACCACAGTTTCACAACAAACTGCTTTGTTCACACCTCTCTAACGCTGTGGCTGCAGCGCCAATTTACCTTAAATGCACTGTCATCACGAACTTTGAACTTAGTCGTCAACCTCAACCTCAAGTTTGTATGAGTGTGTTTCGGTTTTTAACAACTTTTAAATGCTTTGTCCTTTCTCTCTCCCTGTACATTGTTTGTTTGTTTGTTTGTTTGTTTGTTTGTGTGGTGCAGAATCGCCAGGACATTAAAAACGGCTGCATCCTGAGACTGACCAAGGCACCTGTGAGTCTGCACTGCAGCACGTTATTTACAGAATAAGCTGCATGTCCAGTCATCATCGATCTGTCTGTGTCATTACAAACAGCCGAGTTTTTAAAGAAGAGCAACGGATTAAATATTTCAGTGTGTGTGTCTCTTTCTTTTCGTAGGGTCGATGTGCAGAGGACCTCTTTAAGGGCATCCAGAGCTCGGACGCAGGCGTGCGCTGCGATTCGCTGAAGGAGCTGGCGAGCGTTTCCAAAGACAAGACCTTTGCTCAGGAGTTCATCAACAGAGACGGACACCTGTTATTGGTCAAGATAGTAGAGGACTCTAATGAGTTAGTACTCTTGTGTGTGCGTGTGTGTGTCAGTGCAGAGGGGGGGGGCAGATCCTCAGATAGATATCGCTGGTGCTGGGGGGTAAAGTGGTTTCTGCACATGTTCCCACCGAGTTAGACGTATAGAAAAAAATAAGGTGTGTGTGATATATTGTGGAATAGGAAAAATACGAGGCTACACTGTGGGGAGAGACATGCCTCCTATTTGCTCCTTATTATTTCTTCCTTAGTTAAAGCCTATTTGTTGATGTAACGTGGACCATTCACAGGGTCATAGATTACACATTAATAAGCTTTACAGTAGCACAGTCAGCTGAATCCTTAGTATAATGTTTATACTTCAAGCCAGTGCTTGAAATATTGGACTCAGTCCATCTGATTTTGTGTGTGTGTCTGTGTGTGCCATCAGGAGTAACGTGATCATGACACACACACTGACGGGCTTCATGGAGCTGATGGATCATGGGATAGTTTCATGGGAGAACCTGTCGTCTGTCTTCATCAAGAAGGTGCTGTATCTGACAGGGCCTGACTTTTGTTTTCTTTCTTTCCTTTCTTTTTGTTTTATTTTTTACGTTACCGTTGCTGCGTCTTGTCTCTTTTTCTTTCAGATTTCCAGTTTTGTCAACGCCAAGCCGACCGATGCTTCGATACAACAGGTGTCGCTGGACATCCTGGAGAACATGGTGCTGAGCAGCCACAGCCTCTTCCTGCAGGTCAAACATGAAGTCACCATGGAGAGGCTCATCGCTCACCTGCAGGTGTAAGTACCCGACAGATGTGGAAGACCATTTCAGATTGACACAGTGTTCGTTCACACCTCTGTGGTGACGAGGTGGCAGACTGATGAGTAGCACCATTGTCTGTCTAACAGGAAGTAGTAAAATATGCTTTTTGTATCTTTTCTTCCGTCCCTTGTTTCACAGCTGTCAGATATTAAAATGGGAGCTTCTCTCACGTCCTCCTCTCTCGTCTTCTTTCAGGACAAACCAGCAGATCCAGACCAAAGCCATGGCCCTGCTCATGGCCCTGCTACAGACAGCAGGAGACTCTGACAGACAGGTGCTGCGGCCTGCTCTCTAGCTTTGTTCCTCTTCTTCTTGTGGCTGTTCAAACTCACACGCATGCACGCTGCCAAATAGGTTTCAGTCTGCCCCTCTCACACAGTGTAAATCAGAATCCACCGTGTGTGTGTGTGTGTGTGTGTGTGTGTTTCAGTTTCATCTTTCTTAACTCTTTACTATGAGACGTTTGTGTGCTGGTGGGAAGCCATGACACCCTGAGCTGGGAATGACATGCATGTGGCTTGGAGTAAAGGGTGTTTATTTGCACCAGCCGGGCATTATTGTAGACAGGAGTCAGAGCCCTGCAGGCATCACTTCCACAGCTGGAAATGATCCATCCGCCTCATTGTGTGTGGTCATATCAGCTTGTCTGCAGACAGCCGAGGCTTTCTCTCCCTGCGTTCAGTTCCTGCTCCTCTCTTATTGTACGGAAACAGTCGCTTCATTCAACCCTTCATCTCTTTTCTCTCTGTCTCTCATTGTTACTTTATCTCTCTCCCCTCTCTCTCTCGTGCTGACACACACACACACACACACACACACTTCCTTTTTTACAGTAAATCAACAAACCCACCCTTCTTATCAGTGTGACCAACCCAACAGCTAATGCACCCTGAACAAAATGAGCCTGACTCAGAGATACATGTAGCAGCAAGCGATTGTTTTGTCACAGAAGTCAAAGTCCCACACACCCAGCTCCACCCGGCCTCCGCTCGACCTCTGTTACTGACACTATACTGCCACCCGATGAGGGAAAGCTGTCATTGCACCTTAGTAACACCTCGTTCGTCGCTCTCTCCTTTTTCAGGAAATGTTTGCATTCCTAAACAAGAAGAATCTCCGTCAGTACATTTATAAGGTAAATTATCTTCTTCATTAGATTTCAGTGTCTTATTTGTGATGTAACAAAATAAAATCTATTTGACGTGAATATATCTGTTGCAGAACATCATCCACAGTTCTGGTTCAGTCCAGGACGAGATGGCCCACTACCTCTATGTCCTACAGTCGGTAACTTTGAATCACCTGGAGCCTCGTATGAGGACGCCTCTGGACTGTTACAGCCAGGTGAGCCGTAATGTGACGTGTTCAAGCACTGAGCATTTCTCTCACTTCCTGTTTGACTTGTACAGCACATTTCATACATGAGGACGTCAACACACAGAGTGTTTTATAGAATAAAGAACACAGATTTATTGAAGAGAAAAGATATAAAAGGTGAAATTAAGTGTTTAAAGTCAATACCTTATACTGCTCCAAAGAGCCTCTTCCCTGTTATAGTCACTATATTTGCAATTAGAGTTAATTTCTGATTGATCACATATACATGCAGATAAAGTCAGTGTAACAAAAAAGACAAAAAACAGAGAAAGAATAAAGACGAGCTTAAATAGGGGAATGATATTGAATAAATAAAATAAATAAATAAAGTTAACATCCGACCTTTTATGTCCATATCAACTCCAGGAGCAGAGAGACATCCTCCACAGTTTGCGCCAGGCAGCGTTTGAGACGGAGAGTGAAAACAGTCTGAGTCACGAGAGACGACGCTCGCTCTGCGCTAAAGAGTTCAAGAAGCTGGGTTTCTCTGTAAGTGTCCGCAGCCACAACTTCACTTAGGTCATTATATTCATTTCTGTGATATTAATATTATTTATCATATTTACGTCGGTGTTGACTTTGATCTTTTTCAGAACAACAGTAACCCTGGTCAGGACCTAGTGCGGACGCCTCCTGGTCTATTAGCGCTGGACACCATGTTTTATTTTGCCTCACGCTATCCTGATGCCTACAGCAGGGTGAGCACGATTAATGTGTAGTTCACTTTTTATATTTTTTAGCATCATTACAGAGGATTGCTGAGTTTCTATTTGTTTCCCACCCCCAGTTTGTTCTGGAGAACAGCAGCAGGGAGGACAAACACGAGTGTCCGTTTGCCAGGAGTAGCATACAGCTCACACTCATCCTGTGTGAAATTCTTCGGATCGGAGAGCCACGTAAGTTCACCTCCGACCTGCTACAGCCAAAACATCCTCTACAACTGCTAGACAGGCCATCATCTTTGTTTTCTTGTTTTGTTTTGTTTTGTTTTTTTGCATTTGTGCTCCATCTTCTCCATCACTTCTTGTTTTGGTAGCCTCGGAGACGGGGTCCGACTACCACCCCATCTTCTTCAGTCAGGATCGGCTCATGGAGGAGCTTTTCTGTGTCTGCATCCAGCTGCTCAACAAGACCTGGAAGGAGATGAGAGCCACACAGGAGGACTTTGACAAGGTACAGTAGTCCGGCATGGCATGGCATGGCATGGCATGGCCCACTTCATGTTCACTCCTGGGCAACACGGAAAGAACTGTTGTCCCACACAGAAACAAGATTGTTACATTTTTCAAGTTTGCACATGTCTTTATTTGAATTTGAAGATCAAATCTCAAATTTTAAAACAAATGTATAAATACAAATAATAAATAATCTAATGACAGGAATTCATCAAAACTGGTATAAACAGAAATTAAATATCATAGAGTTTAAGAATCTAAAATGACCAAGAGGAACTAAAATAATATTTTCCACAGGAGCGTTGTCAGTCATCAGTCCTGGTGTGATAAGACTAACATCGATGTAATGTATGACTTCTTTACAAGAAGGGCTTTTTAAATAAACAAATGTGTATGCAAATCATGGCCCTGAGGAGCGAGAGAGAAATATCCAACATTTCCATACAGGATGCTGTGATGAATATTCAGTAATGAACCCAAGAGCAGAAAAGTGCAGGAAAATCTAATGTCTTCTCAAGGGCCCAGTTGGAAGAATAGTGTGTGTAATGGAAGATTTCTTAAGATACAATCACCTTGTCCACAATTTTCTAATTAAAAATAGACATTTCAAAGTGATCCTGTAAGGAAATGGGTTGTTGGACCAAGCTGATTTCTATGAATACGCTATTTTTTACACTCTAACCGATGGACTTCTCTGAGGATGCGAGTTTTTCCACACACATGTTTAAGATTATCACTTTGCTGACAGAGGTTTTTATTCTCTTTGATCTCTGCTTCACCGACAAACAGCTGTTGAATGGCTGGCGTCACGTGGCTCTGTGGTTTAACAACGTGGTGCCACAGGGTTTTTCAGATCGAAGGCCACTGTGGCCGGGAGGGCGAGGAGCGTGTTTCATGCAAATCCTGCAAACACAACAAAACAAAACAACTCCTGTGACATAGCAACACTGCGCTTCCCACAGTGTCAGACACAGTGCCCAACCACGATTACACTTCCACACATGGTGGGAATAATGTTGTCGTGCATCATGTATAACAGAGCCACAACAGTTCTGTGAAACTTATCTTTTTATGCATCCTTGCAGGTGTTACCGTATTTTTTTGAGATGAATCAAGCCCAATGTGGGTTATATTAATGACCTAAAAGCAAATCTTGTTTAAGGTAATGAATTTAAAAGCAAGTAAACCAGGAGAACCTGAGCCTGCTGAGAGGTCAGCTTAAATCAGAGTCTTTGAAAACGACATTTTATGGTGGATTTGTTTGACTCTCTATGGGTTTATTCTTATGCTAACGATCCCCAACCTGCCTCCAGAGCCTGCTTTCAGAGATACTGAGTGACCTTACAGCCACAATGTAGTACTAATACTGTGATGAAAGGCCGAGCCAAGTCTTGAGCAGCGGGGTCTTGTCTGGGAGAAATATTGAGAATCCAACCACCCTGAATGAAAAGGGAGTCGAGCTTTTGTCCCGAGTCGCATTTAAACATCACACGCCACCGTCCGTCATCAACAGATCGCTCCTCCTGTCAGTCATAAAACTCAGTGACCTTTTGACCTCTCAGGGGCAGCCCTGTGTCCTGAGCGCCAGGGCAGCAGACCGGCCTTTTGTTTTTGCCCACAGCCCCCCTACCCAGGGTGCTTTGGGGCAAGGACAAAGGGGCATTAGGTGGACAAAGAGAAGCGTGGTGGGCGGCAGAAACAGAGGGAGAAGGAAACGGGGAAAACAAAGCGCCCAGGGCATCAGCAGTAATTACACAACAACAGAGGGAACGTAAAACCTCTGGAAACAATATGAAAGGGAGAGAATGAGAGGGCTGGACTGCAGGGAGCGGACTGGGACAGAGACCAAAGGGAAAGAGAGAGAGAGAGAGAGAAGTGGTGGTCGCAAATGTGATGTCGCAAATTTGGGTTTAGTTACTCGGAAACAACAAATTAGACAAATGTGAACTGATGTGAGTGAGAAACTGCTCCTTAGAAACACATCCTCCCTCCATCCAGTCACGTGGATGTAGTTGTGTAGCTCTGCAACACCCTCTGTGATAACGGTCATCCTCCACACACACACACACACACACACAGAGAGATATACGTACTTAGCATACATGCACATGCCGCAGGGTTTTAGGGAACAGAGACAGCTGCCAGTCATTGCTCCTATTGGCCAGTTGAGCTAAATGGCAGAGGGGCTGGACAGGGGGTGTGTGTCTGTCTGTGTGTGTGTGTGTGTGTGTGTGTGCGTGTGTGTGTGTGGGAATATCAGGGTGTCTGTTTACAAAACACCCACAGGCCTGCGCCTCTCCTGTCATGTAGGTGATCTCTGCCTCTCTCTCTCACTGTCACCGCTCGTCATCTCTCTCACATTCCTGTGATTGTTGAGGACGGACGATATTTGAAATTATTTTTGCAAATTAGTCGCCACTGAAGGATAAAAGATGGAGGTAAGATTCAGTTTTTTTTTTTTTTTTTTTAAGTTAATTCGTGGTTGTAAAGTAGTTTGTTGTACTGTGGTTACTGGTGTTAAAGATATTAAAAAGGTGAGCAGAAAGGATTTACAGCATCAGAGCTGAGATGACAAAATCAGTGTGAAGTGGCTGTTGGAAACTTGCGTTGTGAAAATTGCTGGACACTGAGGTTATTTTGGCTCACGGGGCTGGAGCAGGTGTTGATGATGTGAAACTCTAGTCGCTTGTTTTGTGTGGCAGCTTGTTCACACAGTGTACGATGACTGTCTGGTTTTCACTGTCTGCGTTTCCAAATGGATAAAGACTGTGGTTATCACCAGTTTAGTCACTTTTAAAACTCCTCGAATAACAAGCCTTTGTCTTCAGCTCTGATTTTTGCATGATCAGATTGCAACAGGACTGAAATGTCCATGTTAGGTTTTGTAATGTGTGTGAGATCCTGTGTATTTGTATAAAGAGAAATCTGGACAGACCTTATCGAATGGTTCAAATTACACATTAGTCAGTGATTGCTCACAGTTAAAGTGGGTGTGAACAGGAACGATCTAGGTCAGCAGAGTCGCTTGTGTGTGCGTGTTTAGTGTGTGTGTGGACAAATAGTGCTGCAGTTTGCCGGGTCCTGTGGTGCTATGGATTTTTATATAGATTTTCCCCCCTTTTTACCACACAGGCGTGTGCATACTGAAGGGAGCGACAGGCAATTGCACAGTTTGACCAACTGGCCCTGAGCTCCTGTTACAGGGCAGTAGGGGTCACCCCCTGTCCCAGTGTGTGAGCTTCAGTTTAACAAGTCATGCAGAAAACACACCACACAAACAAATCACACGGGTATAAGCGAACGCTGACTCAGTGCTACTGGAGGAACTTGTTTACTGATTAGTTTTTAAATTGGATGTGTTTTAGATATTTAATCAAGCAAGTTAAGGATGAAGCACAGAATTTGAAACAGTGTGAAACAGTGAGATGTGGCTCTTGAACCTGGATCTGATCATAGAAATAGGCGGGAAACATGTGAATGGATCTGAGCCAGTGGGTGTGGCTTAAGAAGGAGTAATGAATGAATGAAGGCCTGGAGGAGAGGAAGTGAGCTGCGTTTATTTCCCATCTATCAGTCTGTGTGACATGTTCTGACCCAGTGAACAGCAGAAACTTGCTCATGTTGGTTTTAAAGGTCAAAGCTGATGGTTGGTTGCACACAACATAGTAAAAAAAAAAGTGCACCAGACATTTCCTGTATTTGTGCTGTCTTGACATAAATTGTTCTTGTGTTGGTCACAACTTTGACCTTGCTGCGAAGTTCATCTGAACTTCTCCAGACTTGATCATGTAGGGTCCCTCTTGGCCATGGGAACAGGAAACAAACTCTGACCTTTGAGCCCTATCTCACAGTCTTCGTCACTCTGCTTCAACACTGGTCGCCAGCAGTCAGCCCACATGCAACAAGTCAGTAACCATCTCTCCTGATGTGTCCATGTTTAGGTGATGCAGGTGGTGAGGGAGCAGATTACCAGGACGTTGTCCAGTAAGCCAACCTCCCTGGAGCTCTTCAAGAACAAAGTCAACGCTCTCAACTACAGCGAGATCCTCAAACTGCGGCAGACGGAGCGGCTGCACCAGGAGGAGACCCTCGCTCCACCTGTCCTGTGAGTTATTGGATGTTTACGGACTTGATAACAGTGAATTAGTTCATGTGCATCTCCTCATCGCCTCATGTAGTCCTTTGCTTCAGCTATAAGGCAGAAAAATCAATATTGTGGATTGATAATCACATGACTTTAGTGTGGAAATGCTTTTCGTATGTTGAAAGTTTCCATAGCTCAACTGGATCAGCTGCTCTAATTTTGACTCCAGATAGTTTCCACCCCTATGGAATCAGCTGGGAGGTCAGCGGCCATGTTGTTTGTTATGCAACTGTTTTGTCTCCAAACAGTAACAGAGTAACAGTGTGATGCTGTTAATAAGGCTGATCCCACAGTGAAAATAATGACAAAAAACTGATTGTGATTTTACTTAATTTTTCATAGCTTATTTGCTTTAGTTTGCAACTATAGCCTTTTGTTAAGTGCATGTGTGTGTGTGTGTGTGTGTTTGTGTTTCCAGTGAGCTCAAAGAGCGCCTGAAGCCAGAGCTGCTGGAGTTGATCCGCCAGCAGAGACTCAACAGGCTGTGTCAGGGGACGATGTTCAGGAAGATCAGCAGCCGCCGCAGACAGGGTGAGGGGCAAGAACACACACACACACACACAGTAAAGACAGGAAGCTGCTTCTTCTCATCTTCATGACCTGACGTTTCTTTTCTCTCAGATAAACTGTGGTACTGCCGCCTGTCGCCCAATCACAAAATGCTGCACTATGGTGATGTGGAGGAAGACATGGACAATCCACCAATAGAAACACTGCAAGAAAAGAGTAAGTCAAAGCTGGACTGAGGCTGTGTGCATGTGAAGAGTTAAATTAGGTGTGTGTGTGTGTGATATAACAATCGTAGTTTGGCACTGGGCTGCACAAATTTATCACAACATATACAAACGTTTATTTTGTGTTTGTTTTTATAATGGAAAAAAAACACATTCATTGTTTTTTCATGTGGACCCATCATAAATGATCACTTTGGTATTTTTATTCAGTAAAAACTAAAAAAAAAAAGTTTTTATTTAACTGAACAAAGACAATGTCTACAACATTCAGGTAATACAAACAAAACCATAACTTAAATGACATAAGCAAAACAGGTGAACATGAAAGAGGTGGAGAAGACATTTAAAAAAAAAAAGAAGCAGTACAGCCTTAGTTTTTCAGATAAATCGTGTTAAAAATCTAACGTCTGTAACCAAACCGCTGTCAACTGGCAGCTCGCCCGCTAACCTAACTGATGGTGGCTCGCGAACCTAACTGCTAATCTAACTGCCGATAGCCCGCTAACCTAACTGCCGATAGCCCGCTAACCTAACTGATGGTGGCTCGCGAACCTAACTGCTAATCTAACTGCCGATAGCCCGCTAACCTAACTGCCGATAGCCCGCTAACCTAACTGATGGTAGCTCGCTAACCTAACTGATGGTAGCTCGCTAACCTAACTGATGGTAGCTCGCGAACCTAACTGCTAACCTAACTGATGGTAGCTCGCTAACCTAACTGCTAATCTAACTGCCGTTAGCCCGCTAACCTAACTGCTAATCTAACTGCCGGGAGCAGGTTAGCTAGGGCTATAGCTAGTCAGCAGTGACTGAACGCTCACACTGAGACGCTCCATAAATGAATAAATAACAGCGCTGTCTAACGAATATTCCTTA
>OMNW01003642.1:11384-30737 GCA_900303245.1 Selene dorsalis
CGAAGCCCCCCCCGTCCCCTGCCCCCCCAACAGAAACAATAATTAAAGACTAAGACTGTACTGATGAGGTTTGGCACTGGATATACAGGTAAAAAAAAAACAATACAACAACAGTTGGCTTCTTCAGTTAAAGAAATGAAAAGAAAAGAACAAAAAAGCATTTTTAACTCTGCAAGGACATTGCCCTCCGGAGAAATGGACCTGCCTCAGTAGTTTGTTGTAAAAGCTACAAACAGATTTTGTTTATGCTCAGTGCCAGATCAGGAGAGTGTGAGATATTTGGCTGTGCACTCAGTGTGTTTGCAGGTACAGTACCATCGCAGGAATACCACAACCACCTGCCTGGTAGAGACGCATACATAGACCTTTCTGCCTCCCCCTGTTTTAAAAGTCCCTTTTGTTAAGTAAAGACATAACCACAATGACTTGTTCCTCCATTAGTTGCTTATATTCACCTTTTAATAAAAGGAATAAACACTGTTGGCTCAGACCTGCGAGGACAGTGTCATGTTTCACTTTTGTTTCTGTCTCCATTTCTCTCCCTCGCTCTCAAACACCTCTTCGCATACCTCTTAAGTGACATTACACGATAACAGGATAAGGCTCATTGTTTCCACGGCAACCACCACCAGACTGCTTCATCAGTACAGGCACACATCAATTAAGAAAAACACAGAAAATGATAGCAAGAGAAAGCACCGAGACGCAGAGATCGTGTAAAGGTTGGGGAAAAAAAGAAGGCAAGTGTGAGACAAGGATCACACAGGAAGACTACAGTCAGTGATGGTGGCTCACGGATCTATTTTGTTTTATTCACCTGAGGTTTCATTTATAGTTTTATGGTCTCCTTTAAAGGTCAGGGACCTCTAGGGGTCTGGTTGCAGATTTGTCTAGCCCATGTGTTTATATAAGCGGGTCTGTGCATCTCTCTGTGTGCGTTTCAGCCAGAGCGGTGAATCCATGCTCAGCCTTTGTGCTGGGTTATCAGTGGACTTAACCTTTCTCCTACTGTCTCCTATTCCATCTCTCACCGCCTATCACCCCATCTCCTCCTCTCTCAGATTCAGATAACCTTTACTCATACGACAGCGGTGCTGAAACAATGAAAGACAAATATCAGCCATGTTGATAAAACAAATCTATCATCCCATCTCTCCCTTTGCCCTTCTTCCTCTGCAGATGTCTCTCTCTCCATCTCTCTTGTCAGTCTCTACGTCTGTTTTTCTCCTCTGTCAGTCTGTCACTTCGTCTCACCTTGAAATCCTCAAAAGCCAACACAGACCTGAACAGGTCAACGCTGTTCATTGCAGGATCAAGGTGAATCTTTCATGTGCTGGAGGATACACACGTGCACACACATACACAAGTTCTCCTGAACACATGGCGTTACATCACCTCAGTCAGAACTGCCTGTGCTTGTCAAGGGGACGAGAGAGCAACTAAATGGATGTGAAGTATTTCTAGTGTCAGGGGAAGAACAGCCCTTGATGATTTTGTCATGAATCTGCCCCAAAAGAGCAAATGCTGGGATCCTCTGACTGACACATCTGCCTGATGAGCTTCTGGTGCCTCCTTCTAGAAAACTACAAATGAAAGCTCAAACAGAGCAAAAATCCCAGTCGTTTGAAGCCTCTGATCTTTTTTTTTTTGGTTGGGGGGGTTGATTTACATTCTTTTTTGTATAAGTTATAGTTATAAAATATTGATGTAGACTTGAAATCTGTGTAGGAATCAGTTGGTGTTGGGAGAGATTTTCTTTTCATCTCTCCTAAGATGAATAAGATGAATTAAATCCTGTCCACATACAAGCTACACCCACACAGGTGCTTCCTGTTTAGTAGATGGACTGTCCATCACTTCAGCTCTCATTTAACCGACCCCTGTGTAGCTGATCAATGTGTTTACTGTTTCCATGTTACTGGTTAAGTGCACATTATGACCACATTTTGTTGGACCAGTGTGAATGGAGGCAAAGGGACAAATCTATAGGCCCTGGCACCTTTTATTGTCTTTCTTCCTGACTGTCTTTTATTTCTCTCAATCACCATCCCCCTCTCTGCTTCCTCCTCCTAAGCACATCTCATCTTCTCTTCTATCCCCATCTTCTCTTCTATCCCCTCTAGTCAAGCAAAGAGGAGATAAAAAGTAATACAATGATACTAAAGCTAGAGAAAGAGAAAACATCACTCTCTGCGTGTCTCAGCGATCCACATTTCCTCCAGGCTCTGCGCCTCGGTGGGGGGGCGGACACTGACTGGAAGGGTTTGTGTGTCTGAGTGTGTGTGTGTGTTTGGTGGCAACGTGTTAGGCTTTGATACAGCAACCCAGTGTTAAGACACATTAGCACACCAGTGCCGATGTGAGGTTTGCATATGATATGTTGAAGGGAAATGACTTTAACACAGACTGCATATCACTCAGGAACAAGAGGCGCTGCATTAGCTATAAACCACACATGTATATTGTTATACCGCATACCTGTCAAATTCTAATAAGGCAGTATGGGAATGAACGTGTAGATAAGGAGTGAGGACTATGCCAATAATGAAATGTATAATGAAAACTGACTGAATGTAAATCGGTTTGACTTGGAAATAAATGCTTCAATTCTCTGTAGATTCGTCCCCTGCTGCAGCACAAAGACACTTGAACACCTGAGTTTACCGTGAATTAAAGCTTGCGCCATGCAGCCAAACCTCAACAAAAGAACATTTCCTCCTCAGTGCATTACACATTAATTACTGCAGCAGCTCTGATTATTTTCTAAACACCGCCAATGTGGTAAAAGTTCTCAAAATCATTTCTATCAACATCGTCATGTCAATAAATGTTAAATCATTATCTGGTGTCAAGTATGGTGTGGCATCTTCCATAACCAGGCAAACAGAGACCAAGACTCTGACGGTAAAAAATGTCCCCTGGAAGCTAATGTACCAGATTATTCATGAATTAAATTAAATGAATAAATAAATGTGCAGTATTTGGAACCAGGCAACTCTGAAGAAACAAACTTTATCAGTGTGTTGGGACCATGGGAAAGGGATTTTTAATTTGTTCTGTATCATAACCAGAACAGAACAAAGAGCAGAAGAGCTGAGGGCTATTAATCTCCAGGGATGAACTTTCACTGCTGCCTGGAACGTTGGTTTTATTCATCTCTTTTACACACACATACACAGACACACACACACAGAAACACACACACACGCACACACGCACACACACACAGCACACACAGCTGGACATGATGGATGTCCCCTCTTCCCTTTGCTTCTCATCATTGCGCTGTGTGCAGCTGATCACATTTCACCTCCCACTATCTCCCCTCCATCCCTACTCTCACTCTGGTTCCCCAGCTCTTCTTCTCCTTCTCCACCTTCCACAGCATCTATTCTTCACAGGCTCTAACAGACTCAATAAATACACCCAAATTAGTTTCATTGATTGTTGTACTCTACTGTGACTCGACACTCAGTAACCCTTGAAAAGATCATTGCTTCTCTGGGTTTTTCCTGCTGCTATACTTTTAAAACATCTCCATCTATTTCTTCCCAGGCAGTCTCTCTGTCGGACTGACTCCTCCTCCTGCACTGACTTATCTCTCTTCCTCAACTTGTTAAGCTTTCACAGATTTCACTCACTCCCAAGTTCACCCTGAAAATACCAGGAAATACTTCATATGGGAAAAAAAAACGGCACCACACATGGCCCTGAATTTAATACACATATTAAAAAAGAAATAGGACAATAAAACCAACACCTCACGTCTGCTGCTTAAACTTGGCTCACTGAAAATCTATAAATAGACAGCCAGGACGAGACGGGATATGTATCCCACTTGAGTACAGAAATGTTCTTCTGTGTATCTAGAGTATCTTTTTGAGCTCAAATAAGGACATTTGCATCTCATTTGCCTTTCAGAGAGAGAAATCCATGCCAAGTTTAAAATAATGATATAATAGTATAATGACCATAAAAATAATAATACAAGGTCATTATTCCCTTGTTTTCTTTTTCTTCTGAGTACAGCTTCATTAAAGTTGTTAAAGCAAGCTTATTGAAATTAACAAGTTGCATTATTTATTCATTATTTTTTACTTTTGATATATTGTTGTGGTGCACTTATATCATTTAATTCTTTTAGTCCAATCTTCACTTGCAACAGGAAAAAAAACACCCTCAACCAAAATTAGTCTTCAAAAACAATTTCTTATCTAAATGTCATCGCTACGTGATGATAATGTAGCTGATGAAAAATACAAATTATGTATCAACTATCTGATGAATCACAGTGTCTGTGATTTGTCTATTACAACATCTTAATGTGAATGAAAAGCAAAAGCAAACTGCTGCGAAAACAGACAACACTTAAAAATTAATGTAAGCAATCTGTAGTTGTTGGGCGAATACAAAAAGTAGAATTAACACCCTGTGGTTGTATGACTCCACAGGGTTACAGTTGTGTTTCTGTGTCAAAGTGTTGAACAATGACATTATTGAACCGCACTGAACAAAGTGGTTTGACAATTTGGATATAAAATGTCTTCACTTCATTTTATATTCTATTAGACCAGGCATGTCCAAACTATGCCACAAAGGTCCGTGTGGCTGCAGCAGCACAGACTTAATCAACTGAGCTCAGTCTTCAGACAGCTGACTGGTCAAACTGTGTGCTCTTCTTTGGTTGGAACAAAAACCTGCAGCCATATGGCCCTTTGTGGTATAGCTTTGACATGCCTGTATTAGACGTTAGAGTGATGGCCAAAAAAACATGTTTTGTGAGGTTGCAGTGGCCTTGAACTTTGACCTCTGCCTGCCAAAATCTAATCAGTTCATACTTGTTTCCAAATGGATAACTGTGTCGAAACTGAGGGGTTTCTCTTGAAGAGATTCTGAGATATTGTGTTGACGAGGCAAAATGCCTGTTTTGTTAGGCCATTGAGACCTTTACCATTGACCAACAAAATCTAATTAGTTCATCCTTGAATGTTTTATGCCAAATATGACGAAATTCCCTCAAGGTGTTACTGACTTATCGTGTTTATGAGAATGGGACAGATGGACATACGGAGAGACACCCTGAAAAGAAGATGCCTCCGGCCTGTGTGGTGGCATAAAAACATGGTGTGGTACTTTAAAGTTAGTTACTGCCTGTATGAAGAAATTAACAGCACACTGAGAGATCAAAGCTGCCCATTAGCATCCACTGCACTGATAACTGTGGCTGCATTTTAATCTCAACCAGAGCATACCTCGAACACAGTGAGGGCAAAGGGGTGTCCCAGGTGGTGATGAGAGGACAGCAGCACTTTGCGGTTGTCTCCATTCAGATCCACACTGGACAGCAGGTGCAGCTTGGAGTCCACCCAGTACAGACGTCTGTTGGACAAGTCTGTGAAGAAATAAAGAGGGGGAAAGAAAATGAAAGAAGGAAAGAGAGAGACGAATGGAGAGAGAGAGGTCATTCAGAGAGAAAAGGCCTGGGGTGAGAGGTGTATGAATGTAATGGCCCAGTAGCTACACCATCAATCTTCCCTGACATGACGGCTGAGACCCTGCGCTGAGAAAACACAGATGTGATTGTAATACTGTCGGTTGACTTCCTTGCTGGGAAAAATATATGTGCCCTTGAGCAAATTGATTAGTCTTGCTGGAGTTATTTTAAAGGGTAAATTCAATGTTTTACAATTCACTCTCTTTGTATCAGTGCCCAGTACTGTTTATATTGGGACTGCACCATTTCTGTGCCTTTGCTAAGGGCTACAGAGTAGTGCAGTGGTTAGTTAGAAAATGTAGACTGCATTGTATCTGACAGCAGAGGACAGAATCCTAAAATAGCTCTGATATCATGAAGTCTCATAAACACCTGCATATGTATTGCTGATTTTCCTCCATATTTCTTCTCTCTCTCAAATTAACATATTTTTAATTAAAAATGTATCTCTGCAAAGTACAACGTGAACCCTGTGTTCTGGCATTTGAAAAGTGAAAATGTCTTAACATACATTATATGAGACAACATGAATATGGAACATCTTTAAAGCTTAAGATAAATCATTTTGTCACTGGTGGTTTCCAAAATCTAAATCAATAATAATATCTTCCTCTACATATTTTCAAACATTTCAGTCATTTTAAGCATCAAGAGAGCTTAAGTGATCATCAACACTGTCAACATCACAGGCAACAGCAGCACTGAGATTAGTTAATATATTTTCCTAATATGTTCTTTAACGACAACAGCTGTAGGCGACTCAGCTGAGTAAGTGATTCAAGAGTATCTGAAAAACCACACAACAATTTTCTTTCACAACTTCTCCTCCCCTGACTCAGACAATCACCTGCTCTGTTTTCTGCTCCGTATGAAATCAATGTCCGGAGCAAAAATAATCCACCCCCTTCTCCCGCAGCATTATAGTGCTACTCTCTCATTCTCCTTACTCTAAAAAATAATTTGTTTTCATACAGATGCGGCGACACCTCAATTCCACAGAGTGTGGCGAGTGTGTGCCTCTCTTTCTCCGCAGGCAAGGGCAGCTGAGAGAAATTGGCTGGTGCTGCGCAGGGAGTTGAAAGGGATGATGGGAGGAATTGACGGCACATAGCGTCTGGCTTATTAATTCAGAAGCCTGTGTTCGCTGGCTTGATTGATGAGAGCCAGACACAAACTGAGGTATAACAATGAGAGCTACTCAGGGGTTGCAACACCCCCAGACTGTTTTCTTCTCTAAACTCTTGCTGTTTGTCTCTCTTTGTTTTTGTCAGTGTTGTCTCTTTACCCGTCTTGAATTTAGTCTCTTTTTTTTTCTCCCCCTTCTCTCCAAAAGCAATTTAGGCATTAAAACTTTGCTTTTAAAACTGCTTTCAGTATTGACTGATTTTTCTATCCTGGTATCACAGAATGGCTTTCTCTGCCCTGTTCAATGAGCTTTTCATATTTCTTACCCAGAGTGATTCCATTGGGCCACTCGATGTGTTCAGACACCAGCACTTGTCGGTCCACTCCATTCATCCCAGCTTTCTCAATCTTGGCCTGACCTCCCCAGTCTGACCAGTACATAAACCTGTGGGGAGATGTGCTGATAGGTTAAATATGAACAAATTCACTGTGTGTGTGTGTGTGTGAGACAGAATCCATTTTATTTCTTCACACTTTGGAATAGGAACAGGCTGTTTGACTCCGTCTCTATCTCATTTCTCTCTCCAAAATCAAATAGTTTTACATCTGAAACAAGCCCTGCAGTACTGCAGGTACTATAAACTTGGACAATTTTCAAATTGTGTGTGTGTGTGTGGGTGTCCATGAGAAACCTGTGAAAGCCTGGCTTCATTTGCATGTATTTCATGCTAGTCTAGGTTTGTAGAGTTGTGAAAGGAGTCCTTTGGGGAACTCAAATCATCAAAGACAAAGAGAGGGAAGTAGATAAAGCCACAGAATCACATTGTATCTGCAAATAATTGTAAGCTGCTTAATCGAACAGATGGCTGCAGCACTACAGATAGTTTTTTTTAATGGTGTAGTAAAAATATTGTAGGTTTACTTTTAGACAAAGTTTCTTTTCTACTTAATAACATTTACCCAATTCAGGAAATGACAAAGACAGCCACAGGCTTGTTCCCTCCATCAATTGCTGCCCTTTCAACTATTTTTGTCCTCTTTACAAAAAATGATCCCTCCACCCTTTAACTTCTCTCACTCACCCCTGGTGTGGATCCACTGCGATGGCCCGTGGCTCGCTCAGTTCGGTGTCGATCAACACTTTCCTCTTCCGGCCGTCTCCCGTGGCGACAGAGATGCTCTTGTTGCCTGAGTCGGTCCAGTAGATGTTCTTATGGACCCAGTCGACTGCCAGGCCCTCGGGGGAGTGGAGCGAGTCGATGAGCGCCACCTGCTGCGATGAGTCACTGGCCTTGTTGATGTAAGCGCTGGTGGATGGTGGAGGAGAGAGGAGGTGTGTCGGTCAGTGTTGCGGAAATCATCAACGACCCAATTATTTAGAAACAGGCAGAAAAGAAGAGAGAGAAGACACAGAAGTTGGACTTGCTAGATTTGTTGCTGTCCACTCTGATTTCCTTTTCTCGTGAAAAAAGAAAGTTTTCAGTTCACTTCACGCCTCAGATAGCTGGACATGGTGGGTAACAGGTATTCTTTACTCTAGATAATGCTGTGTCAGGGGCACCCAAACCTGACACTTCTATAACAACCTCAGTCCTCCCACCAAACACCACCTCCCAGGGAGAATGAGTCTGTCTTTATCCATCAGCAGCTTACAAAACAACCAGTCGCTTTCTCTGCTCTTGTCACTCTCCCCATCTGTGTCTGTCCCTTTCTTTCATTTTCCTCCGCTCTCCCACTCGCTCTCTGCCCATTCCTGTTCCCACTTTTGCTTTTTCCCTTCTCCCTTATTCCCTCAGCTCCTTCACTAGTGTGACACATTTTCAGACATAGCATATTATTGTTTTCTTCACATAAAGCAAGACAATACAAGACAACCTTGTTAAAAGGTTGAGAAACACAACGTCCCCATTTTACACCCTGTCATCACAGGTAAGCAAAGCGTATGAGGATAAAGATGAGATGTCTGGGGTGCTGGGTGGCTCAGTGGGTAGAGCATGTGCCCCATATGCAGAGGCTATAGTCCTCGCTGCAGCTGACCCCAGATCGAATCCCCACTTGGGCGGCCCTTTGCTGCATGTCATCCCCCCTCTCTCTGCCTCCTCATTTCCTGTCTCTCTCAACTATGCTATCAAATAAAGGCAAAAAGCTCAAAAATAGACTTTAAAAAAAAAAAGATGAGATGTATGGATGAGAGAAGCAGCTTTTCTCAAGTGGAGGATGGTGAAGTCGTTGGATTGAGGGATGAGGTAGAAGCGGATGAGTCAGAGACTTGGAACCAGACTGCGTTGTTAATTACTGTTTGCCACGCCAGACGTCTTCATCAATGGGGGAAAAGTTAGCCTGCTGGTGCCTTGTGATAGATAATCCAAGGCTGCTTTCTCATGTCCCAGGGTTCATAACACAGATCTAACACCTGTCTCTCACTCAGGGGGGGCAAATGAAAATGAGGGAGCACAGTGAATGAACATGGATGAAATCCCTCGAGTTACTGGTACATCACTGGGCAATCACAAACAACACACTGTGACAGTATGTTTTTTTTTTTTTAACCTTGACACGTCCCAGAGTCCAGATTCTATCACCCTTATTGTGATTACTCCAGTATTTGACTTAGCGCTTGGTATTAATCAGGATAAACTTATTTTTAGTTAAAAATGTGTACATATGCTGGGATGAACAGGTTGGAGGGATGACTAGAGGGCAGGCTGCACCGAGGAATAAGACAGAGACAGATGAGTCCAAGAACACTGAGCAGATTGCATCTTTAATTGGCTGTATCATTGTTCGCAACAGACATCTCCATCATGAGGAGAAGTTAACAAGTAATCGACCCATAACATGCTAATCACTATGAATTAGCCTGGAAAACCACACTGTCACAGTGATGGACAATGAGGAGGAATTACCTTTAAATCCACTCCTATTTCTCCCAGATAACATTACACAAAACTACTTCACCTGGTCTGAGACGTCTGGCTGGGAGGGGTGATCAATCATGTCATCAGCATTAAATTCAAAGTATCTAGCTTCTGAAAACAAAATCAATGGAAGCAGTCAAGTTGTGCAACATTATACATACAGGATGAAATCAAGAAGTGAGGGTAAAAGGAAAAAAATCCAGTGCTGGAAATGAGATGAGAAAATGTTTGCCTGAAAATTAAACTCCTGTATTTTGCATGTTTCCAGTGATTGATTTCACCTGTCCATACAAAGATATATTAGTGGTTTTAAGTACCAAAAATATCTCAGTGTAGTTTTATACCTCCTTTCTCAGGCTTCTCTCAGAAACAACAGGTTGATGAGTCAATTATAAAAGAGGAGGCCCAGAGCAGCTCTCCTGGTTGGCCGACTGTTTTCTAAGTGATCAGATTTCAGGTAAACTCTCAGAGACACCAAATCCAGAAAGGTCGGATGGTTGGACAGGTCGAGTTTGGATTTGGCGAAGAACAGTGACTTTAATCATGACATCACAAAGATACGGAAATCTTACAGAAAAACAAATTGCTATTGTGTTTCCTATGAAATGATGCGGCTTGACATTGCACTCCTGGGTAGCTGATGACACTACAGCTTGCCCTGACCAATCAGTAGACACGGACAATTTTCAGTAAACACAGTGGATGCTGTAGCAATTTGCTGGAGCACTTAAAGGTCAATGAATCGAAGAGATTAAGAGCTGTTCTGTAAAAGGCCTCACAACAAGTGCAAAGATGTGTCACAGTCACCCCTGGTTGTGGCCATTTTACTGTTGTGACCTTGGTGGTTAGTTAAATGTGTAGTAAAAGATCTGCACTCTCCTTTGCCAACGAGGCTGTACTCTGTCGATCATCTCTCTAATTGGGGTAAACAAAAATCAGTAAGACCAACATGCAATTCAAAACATATTTTCACTGGGATGATGGTAAACATTAATGTTTTGGATGTATACGAATGTTTTGATTTTAAAAGATGAAAAAGGAGGCAAACACACCAAACAAAACGACCAAAGATGATTAAATTGTACACATTTGCTTGTTGCTAGGAATTTAATGAGACTGTGTGTGCGTGTGTTTATTTGCTGCTTCAAAAGTAGAGTCTATCATAACAAATTAGTCTGCTTGTTCTATCTCTATCACAAGCCCTTGACACTGTTTCTGAGTTTGTGTAAGAGTGTGTGCATGCACAAGTATGTAGACGTGTGTGCATGAAGATGAGTAATCGTGGTGATTATTGACGCAGTGAAATTAGAGGGAGCATATGGCTCGGCTGAGATGATAGAAGGTCCCTCCCACTACCTCCCAGCCATCAGGGTGACACACACACACACACACGCACACATCTACAGTTTGTTTAATGGTGTATGAATGTGTATGTGTGTGCAGATGTGTGTGTGAAGGACAAACAGTTCCACCTTACACTGTCAGACTGATGACGCAGCCCTCCAGGTGTGTCACACACACACGCACACACACACGCACACACACGCACACACACACACACACACACGCACAGCCCCCAGGTGTGTCTGTCTCGCTACCAGAAGGTTTGCCAGGTTGAAGCAGACAAGATGGATGGATACAGGAGACAGAGGATGACAGAATGGCGGAAGAACTAGGACGAGGTTATTTCAACTCCTAAAGTCCATTCATGGTTTTCACTGGCCTTCGACATATCACTTGAATGATACGTACTGAGCATTGTGTGTATTGTGTGTTACCTGTATATTTTACGATGATATAAATCACACCAGAACATCTTGTTGGTTGAAACATCTACGTCCAGGGCCACGGCGTTCTTCAGTGTGGGAACCACTTGTGTGTATTCACTCTTCAGCAGGTCAATGCGACGGATCTCATGGCGGTTGGTGAACATCAGGTACGGACTCTTTCCTGATGGAGCGGGACAGACGTTAATGTCACAATAATGTATAGGGACATCTCTTGAAGAACCTTTTCTGTCGTTTATTTACTACCTGACATTGGCAAGATAGAAGAGGGAGGCCACAAAGCTCAGGAGTGGGGTGGAGGGGGTGGGCTGGAGACACTTGACAGCCATTAACGTACTATATCATTCTCAACACATTCCCTAGTGCACATGGGCAATCTACAGTGCTGTCATAAATGCAACAGTGTATATGTGACAAGGAAACAGATGCTGATGTTGATAATGACACACAAATTGTACCACACCTCACAGACTGGTATTTGGAAGGTCACCTTACAAACATGTCATGCCTGTATCTGTATATGCTCTTATGTGTTACCAACCCAGCACAACACAACAATTGTTAATATTGCAGCCCTGTTATAAAAGTTTGTATTATATATGATGTATAAAAGTTTGCCTTCTTTGTTACAACATGTACAATACTGTTTCCTGATGATGGCAGTGAAGGTCATACCCACCCTGACCACCATTACCCAGTGTATTTAAATTAAATTCAACTAGCTGTACATATTTATGAAAATTACCTATTCCAGGTTTTCTGTGTGGATTTGCCTCATGTCTTTGTCTGTTTAAAGACTGATGAAGACACAGAAGCTTCACACAGTTACCTTCACTATTAAAAGGCTATAATTCAATCTCTGTCAAAAGTCCTCCCGTGTGACTTCTGCAGCACTGTTAACAGCCTACACATATTGTTGTCTACTAAGACGAGTTGATTGTTGACTCTTATTCCCAGGAGGAAACATAATGTCAGTTAACTGAGGTCTTGTTTTGCATTTGTACTATTTAAGTCCTGTGAGCATGTATTTTTGATGATGTTAGCATCATAATATATTCTCCGCACACACAAAGGGACACACGTTTTTAGCACAACATAATGTTATTCACTCAATTATTCATGCTATTATACACAGACTGCAGGAAAGTGGCACATAGACTATGTGAGTTCGTACACACTAAAAGCACAGACGGCTGAAAAAGGGAAAACATCCATTTAAAAGCGTTGTCTTTCAATGTGTATGTGAGCATCTGTCCTGCTGTTTCAAATATAACAAAGCAGACTAGTCTTGTGAATGAGGTAGCGCAGCAACTAGAAATGACACACCGTTCTATTTTTAGTGCGAGAGTGATTCTGGGTTCTCGTTCTCAGGTGTGTACAGTGCATGATGCTGGCTGGCACATTAGTCACCTGCGGCGCATTTTTCAGGAAGCTGAAGGTGAAGCATGACTCAAGCATTTGAATAATTCTCATGCATTCTACAAGGTCGACTTTCCTTTTGATTCACGCACACAAAAAATAGCTTCATTTGTGTGCATGCCTGCAGACGTACTCCAAGATATCTGCATCATTCATCAGTCTGGACACCAATAATTTTACTTTGATTTGTTTTTCCTTTCAGTCTGTCTTGCCTGTCTTTCTATCTTTTATTCCCACCAACACTCACACAGCTCCTCTCCTTCATCTTCACTTCTCTCTCTTATCTGTCATGTCACTCTTCACTCCCCACTGTCCAGTAAAGCAGAAGTGTGCCACATAAAGCATTTAAAGAAGAGTCAAAGTTGGGCTACACACACACATGCACACACACACAGAGCCAACCATGCCTCAAGAATAGTGTTCCCCAGCCGTGCTCTACTACGGGCTACTGCACAGGGAGAAAATATTACATTTCTACTACTGTTTGGATCCAATCATTTTCCTCTGACTACTGGGTTTGTAACCATCAATTTCACCTGCTGAGAGACAGAGAGAGAGAGAGACAGAGAGAGAGAGATGAAGTTGAGCAGAAACAGGCTAAAGTAAATGTGATGGATACAGGTAGAGCCATAGAGAGATGACGAGCAAAAGGACGTAATTAAGAGAGGAAGAAGGAGGAAAAAGGCATCAGCAGATCAAATGACAGCAGGAGGGAGGGTTAGGTGGGCGGAGGGGAAGGAGAGGAGAGCGAGTATGACAAGATGATAAAAGAAAGTAAGAACATTTTGAAGTATGTATAATAAGGAAAGAGATAGATCCAGCTTCTCTTTCATCAATCCCCCTAACTCACTTTTTCCAAGACATCTCTTATCCCTGATGTTGCAGCAATACGTCCTCCAAGGGGCAAAAAAAAAAAAAGCTGAGTCACAGTTTTCTTCCAGCTATGGCACTAGAGATGTCATCAAAAAGTGCAGTATTATCTCTCCTCACTAGATCCCAGCAGAGCAACAGTCTGCTTCCTTAACAAGAACATGGTCCCCTAGATATATTTTAATCTGTGCTGCCAGTTCAGGGCTGCTCTCCTCCATTAGCCAATTAAGATAATGTGGTGAAAAGATAAATACAGGCAGGGGAACTGCCATCAGGCTCTGCAGAGGCATTGATTTGATTTGCATCAATGTAAATGTTTATGTTGTGGAGATATGCAAGGTAAGAGGAAAAAAAAAATCAACCTCATGACAGAAAGGTCAGAAATAAAAAAAAGTCTGCAGCTGTTGGGATGTCTCTATATACAGCCAGAGTGAATGGACCCACACTGTATGAGGTTATTATAATTATGTTATGTGTGGAAGTGGACACACATGTCTCAGTCAGCCATGCTCGTTAAGACATACAGACCACGCTATATGATAATAAGGAGAGAGGGAACACAACAGCTTGTGTCCAAAGTCCAAAAGTTGTAATTTCTCATTATATCTGAAGTGAAGGGCACGAGGCGCTGTCCTTCATCATTTGGAGGCATTGGTGTTTCATAGGTACAGCTACACCTACATGTAATGCTCGGCTTCTTTTTTCTGGGATCCAATGGGTGGATTTCCTCACACTTCATTGTAAACCCATGCTTGAAATGAAAAAGGAAGAAACGACCCCAACAGAGGGCCTCAAGTATTGGGTTTCAGCTCAGTTCAACAACTAACTATACAACTGTTAAAAACCAACAGCCTTGAAATATCATGTTTTTGTGAAAGAAAAGTTATGTGTTGTCATGGGTGCAAGGCGAGAGGAGCGAGGTGAAAATCCTCCGTCGGCCAAACCATCTCATTTCAGTTGAGATTTTTTCACTTTTCTTAAGGCTGCAGCCCCTGAATCGATGCACAAGTCAAGTCTCTATGAGAAACTGTTGAATTTCCTGCTTCTGATAGAATTTTGTAACTTCTTTTGCACACTTGCGTTTTAGTTATGATAGTTTGATCTTCATACAGATAATAAATATATAGATACAAAGTTTTTTTGTGTCCTAATATTAGCAATATCCCTTCAGGCAAGGCAGAATAAAATGTTACTGGCTGATCCATTGAAAGCCTAAAACCACAGGAAAAACTTCTGAGATGTGGTTTGACAGTGTTCCACTACATCTCGGGTCCCATGGCAAAATCTTTTGACAATGGGGAAAATCTGACCACTGCTTTAAACCCATTTTGAAAAGTGTGTGCTCAAACTGTCAAGTGTGGCACAAACTGCTCTGGGCACAGTGGTTAAGCCCGCAGTCTACTGTCGATGAGAGAAGGAACAAGAGACGGGAGAATGCAACAAGAGCGGAAAGGAAAGACTAAGACTTTGGGTCCAAAGGCAGTTAGTTTGTAAATTTTATCTGTGTCATGAACTTTCTGGCTTTTACCAACCAGTTTGTGAGTGTGTGAACTGTTCACTGTTCCTCACTCACGGCTAAGTTGTCTAGTCATTGTCTCCCAGCAACCTAACATAGCTTCTAATGCATCACCCGTGTGTTTAAGTTAAAAAGAAATAAAAAAGTATTGTACCAGTGTGTGAATGGGTAAATGTTGCTGGTAGTGTAAAACACTTAGAGTGGTCAATAAGACTATAAAAGTGCTATGTGCGCAGTCCATTTCCATTTAACTGTCTTTCTGTTGCATGACTCACTGGATGTGCCATAAAATGACAACACAACCACAAAAACAACACAAAGGTACACCCTTGTTCCTCCTCTGTGCATGGATGGCTGAACTGGTTAAAAAATGCCTCAGAAAATTCAGTTTCTTCATCTGTCTCTCACACGCAGCTCCCACAACTCCCACACTCCCTCTCTCTCTCTCTCACACACACAATAACAACTCAAGCTGACGACTCAGTGAGTGGCATCACACCCATAAAGGTGTAAACACAAAAACAATGAATGCAATTAGTGTAGAGCAAAGCTTTCTTCAGGGGACTTAATGGACGCTGCGGCATATTAACACGAACACCCACACACACCAGCTTAGAAAGGGAAACGCATTATTACTCCATCTTGGGACTTTACTTTTAATTAGCATGGCTAGAATAACGGTTTCATATGACTCTGAAATGAATCAACCGAGCCAGGAACTACATGTTAGGATTAGCATGACATGCACATGCTGTACATTGGAAAACACACAGAGCAGAGACTTTTGCACAGCTTTGAATGACTCACAGTCATCTGCACATTTGTCCACAAACCACAGCAAGTCTAAGTAGGAAATGCGTGAAAAATATATCTATATCTGGCAGTGCGGGTTTGGGCAACTCGCTGATGATGACATTGTGTTTTTGCCATGTGCCTCTGAGATAGAAGGACAAATAAACAGCCTGCCGTTTGACAGCCTGAACTTCAATATGTGCAAATGATACTGTCACTTGGCACATGTCACATCTCATCACAAGACGCAGCATCCCTCATGGCCAGACAGCCACAGGAGGAGAACTGCATCTCTGTATGAATGTTGACAAGATTCCTCTAAATAACTAAATGTATATGCATCCTGATGTTTTTGGGCAAGCATGCATGTGATTGGGTAAACAGCACACGGGTAAACAGTACACACGTGTCTAGGAATGAGTTTGCGGGCAAATGCAGCTTCATTATGTCCACAGAACCTCAGCTTCACACAGAAGGCGTCACTGTATTTATAGTCCCAACTCTATGTGTGCCTCTGAATAAATAAAGCTCAACATAAACAATGTTGACCGTTCCTCTTTCTGTCTCCTTCGACACAATATAAGATGCAACACAACCAATGGTGCGGATGCAACTCTGCATTAATTCAATGAGCAGATATATTTATACAATGCATCCATCCATCTGTCTTGTTTCTCCTCTGCTTGCTTATGCTCCTCTCTAATAAAAGCCTTGGCCCCTGACAAGGACTGTTTGCTCCACCTCACACTAATAAAGATTCGCACGGAGACACATGAAGCAATCATTGGTGTTTTTTATGCCACTTAGCTGAAGAGTGAGGACCTGTTTTCTGCTTTAAGCTCCCTCATTACCAGACCAGTTCATCCTATAATGACTCAAGCTAAGACCGATGGCTGTAATCACTAATAATGCTCTTCTCTCTCCCCTCTCTTTTCCTGCAGAAAAGTTAATTTGCTGCGTAACTCAATCTGTTGAGGATTTCATTCACATTGTAAGTAGAGGTGTCGATGCAAGGCATTAACGCTGCCTCAGCAAGAGGTTATATCTCTGGTAGAACTTTATAATGCAGATAAAACACTTGATAATGCAGCGATTATAGTTTCTAATCCCTTTTAGGTCTGAAGGTACAGCAAGTAGACTGCTATTCTTTTAAACAGAGAGGATATACCGTTGCGCATGTTAAACAGCACAGAGAGTCTGGCTCACTTTTTATTAATGAATTGAGTACAAGTGATTACCGCTGCGCAGGACTGCTTGGTCTCTTTTCAGCCCTGTCAGATGTAAACTGTACAGTATATCCACTCTTATCAAAACATCACTGCACATCAGAAGCTCTAATTTGTCAGTTGTGGCAGGAAACGTTATCTGCACATGTTTGAATGGTTGTTGACAGACAGCATCGTTATCGCTAAAGCCAGCTGTAACAGACTGAAAACGGGGGAGACTGATTAAAAACCAACAGAATTCACACTGAGCTTTTCAAAAAAGGCAGCCGTAGGTGCAGCTAACAAGCCATGGTTGCGTTTTCACCTCAGGATTTTGGCAGACCATTTTTCAGAAACAATCTCGCTCGGTGCAGCTTTAAGGTTTTATTTCCATTCATAGTAACTGTTCTGGTGTGTTTACCCAGGCCAGCAAGGGGTGCAGACCTGTGTCCTATGGCGAGTGGGCAGGGCCCCCACTCCTCATACATCCTTCCTTTAACACTCCTGGGAGAGAATAGGCAGCTGACTGCAAACTTTTCATTAGTGAGGACTACAGAAAAAGATGGCAAATATTTATCTTTGCACAGATTGCTGAGCAGGGCCTGCATACAAAGCAAGCCTCTCCTTTCACCCACAGTGTGAGAATAGTGTGGGATGTGACTTGGTAGTTAGGGCTGCTGGAATGGGAGAGTAAGCACTGTGTATAGAGGAGTAGGTCTCGATTATTTTGGTGAGAACATCCATCTATGACAGTGTGTGTCTTTACCTGTGCAAATGGATGTGAGGGTATGTGTGCGTGTGTGTGTCTGTGATAAATGGCTCACCCACGGCCTTGCAGGTCTTAGAGGCAGGGTCCATCTCGTAGCCTTCGTAGCACTCACACTTATAATCTCCTTTGTAGTTGATGCAGATCTGACTGCAGGCGTCTGGGTTCTCACATTCATCTATGTCTGAGGAGAGAAACATGGCACTGAGAAATCGAGATCCAAACTAAACAATGGAGACAGACAGTTATTCCAGTCTAAACAGAATGAGAAATGAGATAAGAACATGTTCGGTATCTAAGACATTAATGATCCATCAAGAGAGAATCTTAACTTCAGAGGAGTCTGATTCTTAAAATTGAGTTTCAGGGATTTATGTCTGAGAAGAGCTTCAAGAGAGGCATTAGGATGAATTCTGCTGTAACTTGAGAAACAATTCTTTGTCTTAGACAATTGTTTCTTTTCTGTGTGTTAGTTATAAGATTTAATAATTGCTTAGCTTTACAGTGTGGCAAGGTCAAACAATCCAACACATGTCTGTCTCGCTCTTACTTAATAGAAACACCAAAGAAAAAAGGGGAAGTAGTCTGAGCCGTCAGCATTATACAAGTCATACACGCTGTATGAATCGTCTCACTGCTATGTTGAAATTGATTTTTTTATGGTGTAATTGTATCTGTCCAAGTACAACAACTTTCATTTCTTTCATTTCTTTTTGGTTTGTTTTTTTCTGATTTAGAGGTAGGAATGTAAAAACATGTTATTGTGGTTTTAGGGAGTCATACGGGATTTGATCATCTGTGAGGCATCTCTCTCAAGCTATCTCCAGCTACAGTCGATAAAGACAATTACACTTGCACGGTAAGAACAGGTGAACAGCTTTAACAACCCTTGTACGTAAATCTACACAAACATTACTGTGAAATATGGAAAACATTAAAATAGATAAATCATAACATCACTATAACATATGGTGTCTTGCTGTAATATATTTCCATAATGAGCTTAGGAGAGTGTCTCCTCTAATCTTTTATAGATCCATCCAGCAATCTGGACCTGACAAGCGCATTGTAAAGACAGGATTTGTGAGAGAGCTTGTTGTCAATTAATAACTACAACATCTGCTTTTAAATCGAGGAAATATTGCTTCACATTTAAGTTTTTGCAGGTTCACAGCACTTCACTTCTACTTTTACTCTTTATTTTAAGCTGAGTCTGAGCTCACCTCAGACCAGGTCATGTCAAACTGTTCTTTTAACCAGAATAGGGTCAAAAATAAAGTTGATAGCCGTGTGAAATCCAGATCTCTCAAAGAGAACTTCAAAGCAAAGCCGAAAAAAAGGCTCAAGCAGGTTTGGAAGCACTTCTGTCGCATAACTTTTTTTTCTTTACCTCCACAAGTCTTTTTGTCCAAGAGTTTGTAGCCAGAGGGACAGTCACACTCAAAACCAATTCTCCGGTCC
>OMNW01003646.1:2546-13162 GCA_900303245.1 Selene dorsalis
GAATACTACTCCTCTTAATCCCACCGGTTCTCCTCGCGCTCCAGCTGTTTGTCGTCGCCGGCCCGCGGTTACCTCAAGCCGCTGGGGCCGGGGTGGAGGAGCAGGGGCGGGAGGAAGGCGCGGTTGCCTTCTCCGTTATCAGCATCGAGCCGTGGAGGAAATCGCTCCGCGAGGGAGCCCAGGAGTCCCGGCGACCGGTTCTCGAGAAAGAGGAGGAGGTGAAGGTGGAGGATGAGGGGAGGAGGGAGGGGACGCCAGCCTTTGAGGATGAGAACGAAATGCACTGGCGTCAGGTAAGAGGTGAAATTACTGATACAGTTTAACTGGGATGAAACACTTGTTTGAATCTCTTAAGACACTTTTTTTTTATCGTCAAAACCTCACTCATTACCCATAATGCCCATCAAAGATGATTTCAAATGCACTGAGACTGTAAGGACTCACTCAGCAGTGTACATGTTCAGGGATACAGATATAAAAAGATGCTGTGGTCGGCCTCATTCATTATGCTGGGTCAGTTTGTGCACAGCCCTGTGAATTATTACAGACATGATGGAACAGGTGAGCGCAGAGGGTGAGCACAGCACTGACCCCAGATCAGAGAGAGGTGACAGCTGTTTTCTCTCTCTCTCTCTATCTCTCTCTCTCTCTCCCTCTCTCTCTCGCTCGCTCGCTTTACCCTTCAGTTGCTCACAGCTCCAAACCTCCATCTGTGTTTATGTGAGTGCTGGTGCATCTCTCCCCTCTTTACCTTAGACTCCTTCCCCTTCCCCCCCCACACACACACGCACACACACACACACACGCCCTCCTCAAACTCTTTTTTCATTCTCTTTTTCTCTCACTGTCTCTTTTTCTGCCCAAGGCAAAAACTCTCTGACTCATTCTGTGAATCATCACCCCCTCCCCACCGCCTCCCCAAAGAGGTTGCCATGGTGACCACGGGGTTCTGTCTGTGCCGGGTGGGGGGGCTTTCTTTGAGTGTGTGTGTTTGTATGTTACAGCGCCCCAGGCAAATGTCTTACCAGCAGGACTGGGGTCAGAGCCCATGACCTGCCTCCTTAGTACTCATACCCGGGGCAGGGAGTGCAGGCAGCAGAGGCCCTGACACGATTCACCATCGTTCCTATGCATTCAATTCTTCTCCACTTTCCTATGCATCTGCTGCTCTGTGGTATCAATATATTGATATGTATATCTGTATGATCCCAGGTTGGGTCCAGAGGACTGGAGGTGCAGCCGTGGGCATCTGACCCGCCATCATTCACAGCAGAACTGGATCGTATCATCACCTATGTCACCAGACCACAGGTAGATTACACAGAACATCACATGAAACATTGTTGTGCTGTCCAGTAAAAACATCTTACCCTCTTGAAGAGCTGTCATTCACTGAAACAAACTCATTAACACAAAAAATATTCTCATCAAATTTCAGGGAGTGAAAATGTGCTGAAAGTCTCAGTGCTGATGATCTTTATTTACTGTGTATGACACATTTTAACTTAGTGAAACTTTTCTATAAACTGAAATTAAATACTATTTACATTTATAAAGGAATTGGGTCTTAAATCTCTATTTAGCCTAATACATGGATCTCAACATTTTTTGGCTTTTGATCCTTTAAATCAAACCTGTTTCTGCCTAGTTCAAAAGAAAATGAACTTTATTTTGTGTATCTGAGATGTTTCTTCTTCTTCTTTTCTGTCTTTTTAATCATCCTGTGACCACATATATTCTGTGACCACACAAGACAAAAATCTGATCCTGAATCTGGCAATCCCCGGTTGAACATATAGAGCTTTGCTTGAAGGTCTCAGGCTACACTCTTACTCATAAGGGACCTACACATGCTGTAGCCAGACATCGCCAAGACTTAACAATAATCAATAAAACTTCACTTTTTCAACTACTTCTTCTTCTTTAGTTCACTTTTTCACTTCTAAAACTGCAGACTTCCAGTGTGGGGGTTAACATAGCAGTAATATGATCAGTCAGGCGCTGTCAATATGCTGGCAGCAGAATTCTGCCAAATCTGGAGCCAGTAAAGCCTTTCAGTTCCAGACTGAAAACTCCCGAACAAGAGTTACGACTTACATAACACCGAGTGTCGGGGAACTGGGAGGGAAAATTATATATCGACAGATTAAACCTAGCATGTTGTGTTGATTTTGTTCTCTAATTACTCAGTACGTGCCACAAATTAAAATGACTCTCAAATCTACTCTTGCTAAATGAGCATCATTGACAGCATCTCACATTCAAGAGTCAGTTTTACCTGAATTGTCTGCTTTACCAAAAGGCACTTGGAAACATCACTTACTAATTGTTCTCACATATTTCAGAGGACAAGCTTTCATACAACTTCTTTTTCCACTTCCTCTCCTCACCTGGTTTTATATTAGCTGTGTGTCCAACATCTCACATGACCTCTCTTCTCCTGCCCATCTCCAGCTGAGTTGCTCCAGGGTGTTCTCTCCAGGTCAGGCTCAGGCATCGCAGCCTCCTGCGGCGTCACACCGCTGGCTGCTGTGTGCCGAGGACTGGCTCATTCCAGCTGCAGACAGACCGTGTGTTGCATACTCCTTCAGGTTAGCCCATATGTCTGTACAGTATGTGCATGTGTCACTGCATGTGCTGTGATTCTTCTGCATTCACATCACTGGCAGAGTTGGAATAAAAAATGCAATGCATATTTAATCATGCATGCAATAATCTTCAAACCACCTCTGTGCTCCCCTGCCTCTCTGTCTATCTTTTTGTGTTTGTCTTTGTCTCTCTAGTATGGATGGGAGAGATGCAGACTTTCTAAAGACTGTGTCAGGGCTAGGGTGTGAAGTGCACAGTTTTGATCCCAGCAACTCCAATACATCCCATGGTCACCTTGACAACAGTTTGGCTAGTAACCATGGTAACGGAGGTGTGGTCAGCCAGCACAAGATGTGGCTAGATTGGCGCACGCCAAGGAAGCGCAAGCACAAGACAAGAGGCAACCTGGGTAGTGTTTCTCAAACACTGGCAAATATCATGACAGCTCTGGGACATCACACAGTAAGACACACACACACGCGCACACACACACACAGAAAAAGAGAGAGAAAAGGAGGGAGAAATTTAGAGAAACAGTGCCAAACAAACATACCTTAAGAGTCTTTTCACCCCAACATACCCAGAAAGCTCTCTTACTTGTACGTTCCCATGGCAACAGGGCTCTGCGCCATCCCTGGCTGCCATGGCAACAGTTTCAGTGCGTGAATCACACACTGGCCCAGTTACATCCTGCAGCCACAAGAGGGAACTGCAAACCTACAGATTGAGTGTGTGCTAGTTGACAGGATAAGAATTACTTTGATGCATATACATTTTGAAATACTCAATAATAATATTATTTGATATTAAAACATTTGACCATACAGTTATACGACGCAAAGTAGCAAAGCTGGACTACATGAAAAATGTAACAAGTAGAGCAGTAACATTTGTAACAGCAAAATAATGCCAAAAAAAGAAAAAAAAGAAAAGAAAAATACCCACTTTGTACCACTTTGACAGAGATTGTCACTTCTCCATATTCCCTATTCTCTTTAGGTTCACTTTTTATATGCTGACCTGCTCAGTGCCGAGTGGAGAGTTTTCCAGAGCTGGATTGAGTCAGGAACTCTGCAGAGCGTCCATCATCTGGTTGCCACAGTGCACCTGCAGTGGGCAGGGTTTGAGGTGGGAGGAACCAATGAGGAAGTGCTCCGCTATTGGTTCAGCATCCTACAGGGTCTCCAAGCTTCTGGACTCAAGCTGGTCTCCAGCTCTGCAGGAGAGGGTCACAGTGTCCTAAAACGGACAGTAGCAAATGCTCACAGCTCCTACACACTCAGCTGGGTCAACACTAGATACTGACACTACATGAATGAGCACAGGTGGATACACAGGACTAGACATTGTACATATCCTCAAACAAAGAGGAGAGGGGATTTTAAATAGTTAGTGGAGTTTATGAACTTTTCTTTTCAGGCACACACATTTCTTAACATGACATCCCCCTCTAGTGGAGGGAAATAATGTTGCATTTGACCATAATACTGGCTAATTTGACCAAATATGAGCAAAAGGGGGACCTGCGGATTCAGCTGGGCAAGAGCGCAATAATATAATAGAGAGATACACAGATTTATTTTTTCTTTCATATTTTTTCTCACCATGTCAACAGCGGGTATATGTAAATTGTAGGTACTGGTGGACAGCTATCTGGCAGGCACCAACACATTTTTTTTTGTACTTGTTAAGTTGAACCACAGTTGAACCATAAATCAGATTGTATATCATGTTATTCTTATATAGCATGACATTCATAACATTAATTGGATCCAGCTCTGGTTTGAATGCAAATTCAACTAAGTAGATGGATTCAATTGATTATTTTATGTATGTGTGGGAATAATGTGTTTTAATGTGCAATAAGATTATATATATCTTGAAACTGAGTGCCTACTGTGAAATATACAGAAATCCTTCCATTATACTGATGCATTTTGCACTGTACTGTGTACTGTATAACAAATAAAAACAACAACAACAGCAAAACATCACTCTGTTACAAATGTGCATTTATACCACAATAAAGGTCTTAATTTTACTTTGTCTGTCTTTGGACAGTCCTGGTCATCTCTGATAACAAAGGGTTGTTGTTTCATAAGAGGAATACTTATTCTTGAAAATGAGGAAACATGGACGTTTGTGGCATCTCTTATGCACAATGTTTTTTTTAGAAAGGAAGTTTGGTACATAATAGACAAATCACCCGGGGCGCAAAGTGGATTGAGAAGTACACAGTTATAATTAATTAATTTACATAAAAGTTTGTTTTGCTCTATTGTTGAAGAAAACAAAGATGGACATACAGCGAGCATATAAATATAATTGTGATTCATGTGATATCTAAGTTGATCTTCAGTGTGTAATTTGGCGATGTCAGTATCTGGTTTTCGCTTTAAACGTATTTGCATTTGCTCCACTAAGAAAATCAAAGAAGAGGCTGTAACTGTGAGACAGATACGCCCATTGGTACGATACCGCAAGTAAATGCAATAATTGCAGAACATAACATTCAAACAAACAGGTCAATACAACCATTTGCCACATGGTCATAGGTTGTGAACCACTGCATAAATGATTTACCCTTGACTGGGGGGGTGGTCGATTCCCCTACCATGAGCCTTGTCAACTTCCAGTTTGCTGGGCTGAGTACAGTTAAAGGATACACTTAACACTCGCCCGGTGAGGTTCACAGGACATCTATTTATCCTCTTAAGTGCTTTTCTCCACAGCGAGCTATTACTCACTAGGGCCGATGCCAGTCATTCCTCGGACTCGCTCCAACTCGCTGGAGCGCACGTCGGAATGTGCGCCTGCCTCCACCCTCCGCTACGCAAATGACGCAGAGATATTTGCCACTAGTCAGGGTGGAGTTGCGCTCTTTACGTTGAAATTTCCACATCCTGTACTCAGCAGAAACCGTCGACAGGCGCCGCAGCCAATCACCTTTGAGGAACTTCGTCTCTTGACCAATCAGAAGTTCACAATTCCGGGACTCTGGAGATCTGTTTCGCTCTGTCCTCAGACTGCAGCGTTCAACATTTCTTGTGGAAATCTTGAGACAGGACAACAAACAGAGGGTATAGAGAGAGTTTACAGTCACCACCGTTGACGGTAAGTAAAGTACATTCAGTCGGTGTTGTTTTCATAAAGTGAAGAATGTAACTATGCTTTTATTTGGCTGTTTCTTCGAGAGAAGAGGCGCCTACAAGTTACTTCCTGCTCTGACAAGGCCGAGATCCCAAGTTACATTTTAGCCCCCAGCTAGTGTTGTGGGTGTAAAAGTGCAACGTCTTCGACTGAGACTGTATCTCATAGTTACTTATACAGGAGGAAACTCACAGCTCGCCCAAAACAATACACCGCTTACTAGCGAAACCTTGCTAACTCCGGCCTGTCAGTTTGTCAGAGAGCCACTGACTGTATGTTAATGCAGAACATACCATTAACCACATAGTGCGGCGAGGGCTGTATTTCAGCTGGAGGCAACTGTGAGAAGGTCGAGCCATTTCATGAACTAAGTAAATAACCCGACAATAACAATGGGCTCGGTATAGATACGCTCATAATATCGTGGCTTGTCTAGTGCTGGCGTCTGAACCCGCCGAGGAAAACATGTGTCATGACTTCACTTTAGTCAGAGTGGCCCAGCGCTTACGTGAAAAACTGGTCATTAAACAAGCCGAAATGGGGAATAGGAAGCAGTGCAGGCTGTACTCAGAGCTACAGTACAGTGAGCTCTGGATGCCCCGCTCTGTGCTGGTGACAGGCTCACACTGCAAACCTGTGAGAGGGAGTTTTTCTAAACAGACTCCATATGGTACTGTAGGTGCTGCTTTTTGTGGAGAGATGACACAGTAACTTTAAATATTTACTCCATTGTAATGTAAGCAGAATTACTTTGCAGAGTTTTTCCCTTCTTTTTTGAAATCTGTAGGTGGTAGGTGTGGTTCACACTGGGTGCGTTTTTGTTGTTTGCTGAGTGGAGCAAAGCTTTTAGTTTTGCTTCTGCTTTAGCTCCGTCTGGCACAGTGTTTATTTATATGTTCCTGTCTGTGAGTCACATGAGTGAGTGAATTATTTAGGGATGCAAGTGGTGATTATCTGGTTATTTGTTTCTTATTTTTTGATTAGTTTTTCATAAAACATTGAAAAAGAGCCTACATTATCCCCTGGAGACCAACGATGATTTTAAAATGTTCCGTTCAACAGTCCAGACCACAAATGATCAGTTTTTTGAAATAATTAAAGTAGTAGACATGTAGCAGACATACGCACCGAGTCAGTGAAGTTTGTTTTTGTTTGATATGTTCCATTATAGATTAATCATCCACCTATACACACCACACTTACTATCACAGACGTATGATAACACATCTCTGTGCTATAACTGCTTAGTGTTTCTGTGTCTCAAAGTGACATTCCCTCTCTTCTCCATCAGGGTTGGACCCCCCACCCGCCCCACCATGCCTTTGGTGACGAGGAACATAGAGCCGCGGCATGTCTGTCGCCAGTCCATCCCTACCAACATCCGCAGTGAGCTGGAATGTGTCACCAATATCAGCCTGGCCAACATCATCCGCCAGCTGGGCAGCCTCAGTGAGTGCGAGCTGTGTGCGTGGCTGGGTGTCAACGTGTCTGTCATTAAAATGTGGTGTGAATGGTTCATAACTCGTGGCAAGTGTGAATGTCGTTGTAAATTATAAATATGTATGTGCTGGGCACGTGTGAGCCCAATACTTTGATCTGTGGAGATGATTAACTCACGAGTGTCTGTGTGTTTGTAGGTAAGTATGCAGAAGATGTGTTCGGGGAGCTGTTTGTCCAGGCTGGAGCATTTGCCATCAGGGTAAATACACTGGGAGAGAGAGTGGATCGTCTGCAGGTCAAAGTCACCCAGCTGGACCCCAAAGAGGAGGAGGGTAAGTGCCTCTTATGTCAGTAGTAAAGGAGCTAATTGGTTTGATATAATATCAGATATGATATAATGAATATTCGGTAATATTCTCTCTGCTTCACTCGTCTGTGTCTCTCAGTCTCTCTCCAGGCCATCACTACCCGTAAGGCCTTCCGTAGCAGCGTGACCCAGGATCAGCAGCTTTTCACCAGACCGTCTCTGCCGATGCCCGTGCAAGACACCTACACAACCTGTGATCCGCCTCCACCGCTCGACCAACTCAGCCAATACCGGTAGGACGAATAAACATCCAGAGCTCGCACTTATTTACTGGAGCGTGACACACGAGGAGTAGTAAGACCACGTGCATTCACATGTGCACTCGTGGAAACACGCAAACATACTGTATTTTTGTCATGGTTATGCATTATTGAAATTCACCTCTTGGATGCATGTGCTCTCAAACCTCATCAGATGGTGGATCTCAACAGTCGCCTTATAGTAGACTTCAATTAAAGCCAGAAATCACCGTAGTAGAATTACAGTATTTGTGACATCAAATATCACTGCCATGTCAAACGTTTTCAAGGACAAATGTAAATTACTACTATGACTCTCTGTGCTGGGTTTTGTGCGATTTACTAAAGCTAAAATGTTTTTGATCAACTTATGTAGCCAGGAAAATTTTGGTAAAGTTAATAGCGAACAGGACTGGATCACATATGAAATCTAAATAGCTCTCGTTGTAAGAATATTTCATCAAAACATTAAATCAAAGCAGCTGCAAAGAAATTTTGTGGCTAGATGTGTGTATGACAACCCAACTGAGATATACCATTGAGCTCTCAATATAAATTATGCACCAGGCTTGACATGTCATCTGCAGTATGATTAGAGACTATAACAAAAGGAGCTTGTGTTGTAGAGGTTGAAGTCTGTACAATCAGTATCCACACCAGTGGCATGAATGATGCACAGAGCAAGAGTGTAAGCTTTTCCAATTATATTATAAAGGCTCTCTTGTTTGAATGTGAATTAATCTGACCATGACAGTTGTAGCATACAGACTAGACACAGTGGATGTGACAAAGGAAAATGGCCTACGTCTCATAAAGCTGTGTTATATTGAGTTGAAAAGGGGAAGTGATATATCTATACAACGCTTTGACACATAATTAAGAGAAAGATTTGTCTGTCTGCAGACAGAACATTATTTATGACTAGATAACATGAAGTGTAACTACAGTGGGTTTAAATGGTCATCTACAGGGAGGATGGGAAGGAGGCCTTGAAGTTTTACACTGATCCCTCCTACTTCTTTGACCTGTGGAAGGAGAAGATGCTGCAGGACACCAAGGACATCATGAAGGAGAAACGCAAGCATAGAGTGAGTCAGACACATAAGTATGCTCATACACACAAAAGCATGAGTCACTAAGTTGAGACAAGTTAACTTTAGTCACATGAAATGAAAAGCACTGTCTTTTTTTCACTGTCTCTGTTCTGAGCAGAAGGAGAAGAAAGATCATCTGAACCAGCGGACACTAAATCCTCGAAAGATTAAGACCAGAAAGGAGGAATGGGAACGCCGCAAGATGGGAGAGGAGTTTGTGGTGCCAAAGAATGAAATGATGTAAGCTGAGAAAGCGACTGAAGTGAGGGGAGGTTTATTCGGGGTGTGCAGTGGTGCAGAGCTGTGGTCATCCACAGACCCACGAGGCTTTTGAGTGCATTTTAACAATAACTTGAAATGAATGACTTCATTATTTCATCCTCTAGTTAACACAGTAAAAGTACAGAGTCTGTCCTCGCATGGCAAACTCCACTCTCTCCTTCCTTATCAACCAATCTGTTCACAGTGATATGGGTGGTATGTCCTGTCTCAAAATGTTCTCGGGGGCTTGGGTGTAGAGCCAGTTGTCATTGGCAAACAGCAGTAAACAAGTGTGAGTCACACTACGCCCAGTGGTTGTACACCCATGAAATAGGCATAAACATGTAAAAAATAAGTGTCTCTGAATCTCAGACTAATACAGTTGGCTGTAGCTAAGGAGGTAGAGCAGGTTGCTCACTAACTGGAGGGCTGGTGGATTGTTTCCCAGCATGTCTAAATGTCCTTGGGCATTACATTGTCCCCAGACTTTCCCTCTGATGTGTGTGAATGATTCTTCCAAAAGCCTGTCTGTGAACAGTGCTGTATGAAGGTGTGTGAGAAGGAGTGAATGCAACAAAACAGTGTAGAGCCTAAAATAGTGCTATATAAGTGCAAATCCATTCACCTTAGTTAACCAGAATTAATGTTTTTTTTCTGCTGCTTTTTCTGTCTTTTTTTAACTCAATGCCAGACCTGATGAGGAAAAAACATTACGATGAATAGAAAACCTTTCTCTGCACTTGTTTTGCACTGCATATACTGCTCATTTATCACGGCAGTGTCACAATTAGTGTCTTTAAAAGCGCTCATGGTGCTTTCTCTGACATTATTTCTTTGTAAATGCTCCTCGTTAAACAGTGCATGACCCTCCACCAAGGTCAGGCATTGTTTACCACAGTTCATTTGTTTTTCACAGATGTTGGATGGGTTTTTTTTTTTTTTTTAAATTTTGGGCAGATACTGATGTTTTGAATTTGTTTCAAGGAATTCATCTGAGGGTCTGAATGGCAGCATTGGGTCTGGAGAAGGCTTCACTTCTGATGGCCTCGAGCTGAGTACCGGCTCCTACGCTTATGATCCGGGCTCCCCTCTCCCTCCGCCCGGCTCCGATGACTTCCTGCCCCCTCCACCCCCAGACATGGCGTAAGTAGCACTGTGAATATAAGCCCACACATACTGCCAAGTATGTGCCATGATCCCCTCCAACATTTAGTGAACGTACAGCTGCACAGCAGTCCTACACACAAGATTACAGGGTTTGACAGAAGCAAAATGGATTATACACCCACTGTTAATTTACAGCTAGTAAGTCTTTAGTGAACATGAGCTGCAGAGGATGCAGGTGCAAAGAAATTGCAGGTTGGTGCAGAGAATTGAATGATCCGTCAACATTTCCTTTCATCTCTAACTGTGGCTCCATCACTTGCAGGTATGAGGGAGCACCAGCCCCGAAGCGTGTCAGTGTGCTCAGTCCGA
>OMNW01003656.1:7212-37953 GCA_900303245.1 Selene dorsalis
CTTTGAGTCCTTCGGAAGATATTTAGATCCACTCGCGATCTACGTAAATCCATATAACGGGAGTTGTTGGGGCAAGGATGCAGCGTCTAAATAAAACATTATCTGCCGCGAAACTCCTTCATTTCACCAATATGTTGTTATGAATCACCGGCACTATTCCCCGCGAGCTCGGAGCGGCTCGGAGTTGTGTTGTTGTCATCCGGGGTTTTTTTACACTGACCTATGACTTCGGCAGTGGCACGGAAGTGACGTCATCGAGGTCGTAGGTCAGTGAAAAGCCGGATCTAAATATCTTCCGAAGGACTCCCAAGTTACACCAAAGTTGTTCGGGTGAGTAAATGAACGTATTTAATGCTAGAAATAAGGTCGAGGTTGCAAAAAAACGGAACTTATCCTTTAAGCATATCAATAATTTGTAATAAGCACAACCCTTATAAGGACAACTGACGGGGAAAATAAGCGCTGCAGCATTTTATTTCATCTTTTCATCCACACATTTATGTGAGTAAAATGAAAATATTCTAGTCTGCCACTCATGAGGAAGAACAAGCTCTTCCTGCTGACCCTGATTTAACAGAGGCAGCCTTACGTAAATAACACACAGCCCGTGACACTCGGTTAATGACCTGTCAAGGTGTACGCACTGCAGGTATCTGGCACCATCACAAATCATCCTTTGGCTGAGCTTCTGTGTCCTGTCTGTGGGTATTTTGTTGTGCTGCTGATAGTATACAGCGTGTTATTGTCTGAGAGCTGGGTGTTGCCCTCTCACCCAGGAACATGACAGAAAAGGTGGATGATGGAAAAACCTGTGGGTGTCGTGTACCGTGACTGCGGCATTTGTGAAAGATCAGCTTAGGTTTAAAGTGAGAATGGTTGCTCTTTAGAAAAAGCCACATTGATTGAGGTGGCTTTTTCTTCTTTAATGTCGTCACAGGATTCAGTACGTCTGCTGTATGTTTGGGTTTTTTTTTAAACAACACCTTCCTGTTGTTGGATCTGAACCAGTACATCAACCTCCCGGCAACATTTTCCATACCAGTCTGTGCTGTGCTGCAGGAACTCGGGCTTGTTTCCAGTAACGCCTCCTTTTTCCTGAGTATTTGACAACATTTACCACCTGATAGAGTTTGCTCTGCCTCCTCTTATAACATGCCACGGCTCTTATCCAATAACCTGGCAGGGCAAAGACTTGTTTCATCTGCCTATGGTTGTGAAATGTGAGAGGCAAACTGCACACACACACAAGCAATAATGAGAAGAGGAAGAGGTTCAAGTACAAAGTTTTATTTTAAAGTCATTTTTGAAATGTGAAGGAAACCCACTTCCCTGTTATTTTTTTAGTGTGTGTTAGCTGAGTAAAATAATTTGATTTGCTGTGTGCACAAGCTTGGTTTAACATGCAAATAGAGATCAAGACTAACGTGGACAGTACAGTGACAGAAAAGCTCGATGGTATCTAATTAATAGGTCATTATGAATAGGTTAATTGGTGTATTTTATATCTCATCAATAGGTTATAAATATTAAATTCTGTGGTGCTGGCACAGCCTCTGCATGCTTTTGGTTACAGTGCTTCCATTTATTATATTTTGTGCGACACAGGCAAATTGTAACCCTCCTGTTAGACAGTTGGGTGTCTCACAAGTGGCACTTTAACAGCAACATTGACAATAGGTCACAATGTACAAAATTACAAAATAAATACGCTTCTCCTTTTTTTTGATGCTATTCTTCTGGTTTTACAATAAAATAGGCTTACAATGCAAAACATAAACCTTGGCACTTTTCATTAATATAAGGATGAGTCATCCTTCTTGTTTCCTTCACTTAAAGAAAAAAAAAAAACAGTGTTGAAACATAAGTCATGCAGCAAGTGTGAGAGAAAGGTTGAATATATACGTTGGGCTTGGCCTGACATGTTTGCATCAAACAGAGGCAGGGATGCTGTCTGCACACACAGAGCTGCTGTCTGAAGAACAATCTCTGCTCGCTGAATCACTGCTGCCAACACTTTTGCTATTCCAGTTGTGAGGAAGCAGAGCTGCACTTCAGGTGCACAGACCCTCGCGCTGTAGCCCTTATACAGCCTCTCTCTCTCTCTCTCTCTCTCTCTCTCTCCTCTCTGCCGTCGCTTGCGCTAACGATGGTGAATCTAATTTCATTGCTCATTAGATGAACATCTTTGCAGCCAGTTCAGCCGTCTGACGCCAGTCGGGAGGTGGTGTCCTCGGGAACAGAATTAAAAGAGGCTCAAAGTGACCTGTGCTCATCAGACCTGCAAATGAGACCAAGAGAGAGAGAGAGAGAGGGAGAAATATTCAAGTGTCAGCACTGGATCTCCACGATAGCCTCCCTTTTGGGTGTTAGCTTTAAAAGCAGCCACGCCATCAGAGACTCAACCATAATATTTACATATTGGCAACACTCATTATAAGTGTCTTTTGCAGGAATCTAGGGTGAGAGCCTGACAATTAAAAGCCCTGCTGCTGTGTTCACCACATCTTGTGGTTTGTAATGTGGTCAAGGGGCTTTAATGAAGGCTTTTAACGTGTGAAGTGTGCAGCTACGTCCTTCTCCTTTCATGCCTTTGATCATTGCCACTGAGCAGAAAGCTTAGTTCTTCAAGCTCTGAGCTTTGTTAACCGCAGCAGCAGCAGCAGCACGTACAGCCCAGCACCTCACACCCTGACATCACAGCCCGGTTAGATTCAATCAAATGTGGGATTATATGCAAACGTGCCACGCTCAGTTTCATGTGCCTATAATCATATGGATGGTGTACACTCCAGTTTCGATGTATATTAATAATTTACCAAATCCTAGGTGCGAGTGAATGGGAAATAATTGGGAGCTTGGGAGTGTTAGGTAGTTTAATCTCCGGGGAGATCTTCAACACCCTGTCTCTTCTCTCCTTCTTTCTGCAATAAGGTCAGACATGTCATAAGACAAGTGTTTAATTAATGCTGCCCTTAGAGGAACAACAGAGTGAGCTGCAGCATGAGCAAGGCAAATAAATGCCAAAGATGCTCTCTTTTTCTCTGGCTTTTATTGAATTGTAAATGGGATGTCTTTTAAGTTTTGGTCTGGTGGTCAGAGAAAACAAGCCACAAATGCATTACCTTGGACTCTGAGAAGATAGAATTTCAAAAATTTTAATCCATGAGCATGAAGTTCCTTTGGCACCCTGATTATAACAAATGAGGCCTTGCTGTCTGAATGCCTACCATGGTTGGGTTCACGTAAATGAATTCTGTTGTCAGACTGTTAATTTGTGTGAGCGAGGCCGACTATAGCAGATGTTTTCATTTGAGCTTCCCTGTTCTGCTCCCCAACTTTTCAACAAATTATAAACAACCCAGCAGTCAGAGCAGCATGCTGTTAGAATACCAGAGGTTTAAATCTAGTCAAAGTGAGACAAGACTGTGCCGTCCGTACTCTCTAAAAATGGATGCACTCCCTTTGCACTCTAACGCCATGATCCGTTTCTCTGAGTGTCTGTTTGGCGAAAAGCCGGTGTAGGGGATGTGTTGGTAAGACATAAAAACTATTCACCTCAGATACTGTTCTCCTGTGCCTCAGCGTCAGTCATTCTGACACAGTGTCACTCGGCTGTGGGTTCAGGCTCAGCTGAGACACATTCGATGATTCCCCCCTAATCCACTTGTCCCGAACAAGGTCCAGCGATCTTCACTGCTGCAGCCCCCACCGAGAAAACGTCCAATCAAAAAGCTCCGCTGGTCGCAGCATTAAATCCCAAAGTAGTGTCCGATAACTCTCCAGAAACACTTTAAAAACTAGCGGTTAAAGTGCATTAAAAATAATACTGTCGTCAATTAACATTTGGTGAAATAATCACTATTTAACATTTCTGCTATAATGTAATAAATGTTTAAGTTAGATCATATTCATTAACATTGTATGAATTTCATATATGATATGGCTCCTTCATTGTTCATGTTTAATGGCCACTTGTGTCCCAACGTTGTCAGCCATGTATGATGGACTGAGTGAAACTCAATTGTGACTTTAATTAGGGTCTATGTACATTAATACTTATTGTGTTTGCAAATTTTTAGTACTGAATAAATTATGTAACTAACAACGAAAGTGTTAATTGTGGCAGTACATCAGTTTGATACCATATATTAAGGACTGTTTGGATGTGTGATTAATCAATAATTCCATAATATGCATTATGTTATTAATCATAAAGCCAAGTTATGGGTTAATAGATTTGGTCCACATTTTGGTTAATAGTGATATTAAATAAGGATTAGTTCACCATTTCTCAGTGATAACTGGTGTAAAGAGTTAGGAGTTACTATTTTGTGTTTGTAAAGCCCGTAAAAACCAAATTCCCACGCTCACCACATCCGTCCCCTCAATATTTAAAATGTGTGAATGTTATGTTTTAAAAATGCATAGGCCATCTGTGCACTTGTCAGTGCAAACAAACTTTGGCTAGCTGCCCTCCAGTCTGAACGGACCCAAATATGGCCACCCCACAGCAGAAGTCTTCACATGTATTTATATTCCCACAGGGCTCTGCTCCTCTTTGGAGTCTGTGTATCTGAGCTCTGTGCATCAGAGATCTTTCTGTGGCTCAGATATCAGCCCTCATACCAGGATCAGACTACCGCTTGACTGCACATGTCCATCTGGGCAGTATTGAGGTGAGGTAGATCATATCTTTTTCCATTTCATGCTCGGCCCTTCACTGGAAACCTGTGTTGGGGAATTTGTGAATTAAGGTTGACATAAAGCCCGTAGGTTCAAAAGAGCAGGAATGTCACAATGTAGAAAAATCCAAAGTAAAGAATGTAGATAAGACTCTTTCCCTTCCTTTTAGTCCACAACAATGAGTCATATGACAGGCACTTCAACACAGGGTAAGAACACAGCAGCTCTCCCACCACAGGGGGAGTATCATCTCTCTACACAGAGCTCTCGTCCGGCCTGGGCAGCAGCTGAGTGTGTTTCCTCTTCTCTAAAATCCTGTTGAGCTCCTCAGCGAAGGAGTAGCAGAGCGGTGACGTGTTTTCAGGTTCACTCTGCCTCAGCAGCACATAGCTGTTTCCGTTCATCCTTCGCAGGACACTGGGCAGCGTGGCCGACAGCCCGTTGGGGAAGTCGCACTCTGGAGATGGAATCTGTGGTGTGGGAGGGAGAGGAGGGGCCGGTGGAGGAGTCTCCTTGTTGGGTGACGGGTGACCCTCGCCAGGGACAATCTGGAGGAAGCCTCCATCCTCTATGTCGCCGTTGTGTGGCTTTGAAACTCCATTACAAATGCCATTGCCGTTACAGTGGCTTGATATAGTCTTCAGCTCCATGTGGGAAGAGCTTCTGTGCTGTTTCTTGTTCCTGTTGTGCTTTTTATTGTTCGGGTAGGCAGCTGCTGCTGCACGTATCGAGTACTTCCCTCTGTTGCCCACACGTAGGCAGAAGCCCACGTAGACGAGGACTACGGTAAGGACCACACAGAGACCTCCGAGGATGGTTATGAGGGACAGGTACATGGCCTCCATGTTCCTGGGGGAGAGCAGCTCCGAGTGGGGGAGGAGTGGGGCTGGAGGTGGTGGCAGGGGTCTCTCTGAGGACGGATGCTCAGTGGGTATTAGTTCAGTGGCAAAGAGATCGTAAGGGTCTTCAGTTGGCTCAACAGGTGGGGGAGGGGGCAGGTCCAGGCTGATAGTGACGTTGTATGTGACTATGGCGACCTTGATGTCGTTCTCGACGGCGTAGCAGGTGTACAGCCCGCTCTGGTCCTGCCGGGCCTCGATGATCAGCAGCCCGTCTGTGCCCGTTCTGAAGCCCGAGTTGAGGTCGTAGCCCTGCAGCTCGCTGCCGTCCAGGGTCCAGAGGGGGGTAGCCAGGTTAGAGCTGAGCTCACACTGTAACAGCACATCATCTCCCACCCGCACAGAGCGACTTCGCTGCATGATATCTGAAACACACATTAATACAGTCAGAAAGTGATTTTCGAATGAAGATGAGAAGAAAACTCTAAGTCTTAAGACTCTAAGTCATTTTATATGTTAATTGCTTAACACCTCCTAAATTTATCAAAGGCTGTCCAAAGTTAATGAAGCATAAACTCCCATCAGAAATCTTTCAATTCCAGCCGTCATATTACCTTGTTCAGCGAGAGAACAACGAGGAGGCAGAAGATGCTACATTTTATCAGCCTGAAACTGTGAAGTGAGAGAAGGCAGTTGCCTGCCTTGAATATCAAACAGATTTCTCTCTAGAGATGGTAAAAATGTGATTAAAGAAGGGAGGAGAGAATTTTGCCAACAGTGTGCATAATCAACTTTCAAAGATGCCTTCGTAACATCTCATGACACCTATGCATCGTTCGAGTACTTTCTAACATCCTCTATTTTTAATATCCCTTTCATCATTCACTGTGCTAAAAGTAAACTTTTTTTTGGGCTGCAGCATCTAGCAGCCGATGAGGTTCACACATACCATCCTGTGCGTTCTCACATCCCCTGCTGCCATGCTGGATGTCCTGGATTAAAGAGGATCTGTGGAGAGGGAGAAAACATAACAATAAGAGTATTAGTGCAAAGAATAAACATTTGCTTTAACGTAGCAAGTTGAATATTTTTTCCCCATTTCACACTGTATTCTGATCTATTCACGTCTCATATAATCTATTCCTTACACAATCTCTTTTGACTGAGTAAGCATTGCTGTGCAGGTTAATCAGTGCACGTTCAGTACACACCTGCATGCTGTGTTTACCATCACAGCCAAAATTACACAACAGTTCTGGGAGCTGACTCTCTGACAGGGCTCCATGACACTTGAGGTCAGTCAAATCAAACACAGAAGGGCACTTGTAGCATTTTCATCACCTGATCAAATCCCTCTCACAAACACACACATGCACCTTCATGCGCCCACCTGTTTGCATGTGACATTACGTCCACGCACTGGGCACCGTCCCAGGCACAGTGAGGGTCCCTGGCAAAGATGCAGTCATAACAGGAAGTGTATCTGTGGCAGTTAGAGAGCGGCAGCTGCACCACCCCTGATCGAGAGCCCACGTACACACTCATCTGGGGGAGGAGAGAAGACATAAATACCCTTGGATGGAGATTACTCATGTGTGTGTGTGTGTATGTGCGTATGATGGCCAGACACACTACCAGTTCTGCAGATATCAGTAGATTCTCAACAGGCTGTGGTTCCTCAAAGAGTTGCAGCTCCTCGATAATGTGCAGTTGACCCTTGACCTCTACGGCTTTGTGTAACCAGCCTTCATCTGAGCAATGACATAGAGGAGAAACATGGCCATAATATAGATTTCTATCAGCCAGTCAACTCGCATCACTCTGTTTTACTTTGATTTTGTACTGTTTGGACAGTCACTGATTTTTATTCATATCGTTATGCGATTTAAATTAACTTTCCAGCTCCCTGACTGAAGATAATCATTTCCCTTTTTTATGCCTTAGGTCAAGCATCTACGACAAGGATTTTCTTTTAAGGCAACAAACTTAATTCCAGTCGTCCTATTCATGTTGTTTTTTATTTCATTTTTTCTTGCAGTTTTGATTCTTTGAAAAGTTTTTGGTAGCTGACACTAAAACCTCCTTGAATACATCAACAATCTGATAAGACTTTGATGGAGACAAATAACAGTGACACAATGATGTGCAGCTATTAGAAAACAAGAAATACACACCTGTTCCCATGTATAACACGTGGTATTCTTGTCCGTCTAAGCCTTGCATCATGTGTACGGCCATGTGTGTGTAGTCTGTGGTCCTCCTGAACAAAATGGGGCGTCTGTCTGAAGGTTGGACCTGCTGGGACATCAGAGGATGCCTCCTGACAAAGTTCAGCACATCATCAGGCAGGGAGGTGGAAGCGTTGATGCCTCTGGCCCTCAGAGCATCAGTTATACACTGCAGGGAAAGAAGCCAAGGAGAGGGAATGATGAGCAAGTAACAAGGCATGATGTGGGTTGCAGGAGAACGAGAGAGACATTTTTGGCTCATTTGTAATTGGGTTTCTGTAAATAGGACAGATAGCGAAGGGGAGAGAGGATGTCATGAGGCTTAGTGAGCTGGTCTGGAGGGTAAATCACAGGATCAGTGGGGAAAACGAGAGCCTGTGGAAGACTGTGCCTGGGCAAAAAGCGACTTTCCACTTTGACAACAATGACTGTGTGAGCTCAGCAGCCAGCTTGTGCTGACGAGCAGGCGACTCAGCTCCCTCTGCACCTGACTAAGGGAACAACTTCCCCTCTCTCTTTGTGCCATCCAAATGACTTGAGCCAACTCCCCTAAGAGGCTTTCACGCTCCCAAGCTAAAACCTTTGACCGCTTCTCCTTTTCATTTAATAGCAAAGTTAAAATTAAGTCCCACAAAGTGTTGAAGTGACACTGCACTGGATAATGTCTGCTCGTGCTAACGATGCCACAGCCCTGGCTGCCACACTAAGCCACTGTCTCCAAAGCTACAGGCTGGAGTTAATCACCATGGAAAAGGGTTTCAGTGACATAAGCTGGTTGTGTTTTGAGCCTCATGCTTGAGGCTGCCACTCTTCTTCTCTATCATCTCTCCTCCATCTTTTCCTCATAGGCTGAAGAGGCAGGAGACTTTTTTTCTCTGTGCCTCATCTTGTGCAGTGACCTGTCTGTGTGTGTGTGTGTGTGTTTACCGTTCCAGGTCGTGGGTCAGGGATCTTTCCAGTGTATTCCTTCCACTTAGAGTCAGAGTTCTGGTTCTCCATGTAGGGTCCTTGAAAGGCCTGTTGGACTTCAGACAGAGAAAAGCGACACACAGCAGACGCCTTCACGTTTTTCCTGAAGACATCAAAGCACACGTGCGCGTACACACACACACACACACACACACACACACATATATACACTGTGAGAAAAACCAGAGCACAGGCCATGAACAATAACAGCAGTAAACCCAGTGTTGCCATAGAGACAGCAGTAGAAGTATAGTGGATCAGTGGCTCACCTAGCTGGAATGATGGAAACAGACATATAGGAGGAATGCGAAAGGAGGGTTAGGGTGGGGTGGGGGTTCTGAGCATTGACAGAGATTATATGAAGATGAATGGGATGATCAGATGTCGTGCATCTCTGTGAAGACTCAGAGGGGCAAGAGAGAGAAAAACAAAAAGGCTTCATAGACACATAAAGGACAGAAGAGGTGGAGCTGAAGAGAACATGAAGATGCTCAAGATAATCGCTGTTTGTTTATGCTTTCTCCAACACACAACATTTTTGTTTCGGCATAACATACACTTTTTAGCTGACATATCAAGTTGGAACATGTTTCAATCAAGTTTCTACAACAGGTCATAAAAGTTATAATCCCAACATTTTCAGAGAATGAAACTAAAGTTAGCTGGCACTATCTGTAGTTGACATTATTATTTTCGATTCACATTGATGACCTGAGGGATTCACAGGAAAATGCATCTAATCCAAGATGTTACTACGGGGTGGCTTTTAATGTGAGACAGTCAGGAAACATGTTGAAATCCATTTTCAATTGTCATCAAAACAATGTGCATTTGTTTGTTTGCGATGTTAACAGGCTTCACCAGTTGCTCTTGCGTTCCTTATAAAGTAGCTGCTTGATGATTGTTTGCTGTAGTATTAAATCTCACTTGTAGTTACCATGGTAACAGAGGGACTGCTAAATCAACCAAGGCCTAAAATATTAGGGATTACAACTTTAACGTCTTTTTTTTAACTGGATCTAAATTTATATCTTTAATTAATATTCTGTCCTCAAACTGTTGCAAATCTCCTCCACCCAACTTCAATTTTTCACATGGTTTGGATTAAAAAAAGTTCTTGCTTTATCTCTTCCCAGCTCTTTCATCTTGTCCCTTCTTGTCTTCTTCCACTGTCTCAATGTATTGATTGCTGCCTTTCATCTTTGTCCTGCTCATTTACATTTTGCATCCTCAAAGCCCCTGTAAGCCGGAGGCACACACAAAGGGTTCCCACTCACCACTCCAGGCCAAAGATGCCGTAGAACAGCGTGTCCTGCGGCGTGCGTCCAGGCATGACGAACACGCTGCGTAGCATGTTGAAGTGGAAGTCGTACTCGGGCAGAGAACACATCAGCCTGGCCTTGAGGAAGGACGTCCACCGTTTCTGGAGAGTTAAATGGCCTCCTCGGTCCCCCTGAGGGAAGAGAGGTGAAGAGAAGCAAAGGGGGAACAGGAGGAGTTCATGTAAGGTAAAGAAAAACACATGGATGGTTTTGCACTAGGGGAATTTAACATCCTCAAAAGTGCAAAAGATGGAAAGAGGAAGCAGCAAAGGTATGTTCAATACGTTAAGCCCTCATGGTCGGTAGAGTGCGTTTGCCCTCAGTAGGATGAAAGCACTAACTGTGGAGTTCACGTCTCACACGTGTACACGCAGGCCATGTAGACACATCTCAACACCCACTCTCTATCCAAAAAAGATGCTCTGACAGGTCGACAATGGAAAAGCTTGACTCAAGGCCACAATTCTCTCAGAAACCGTAACAACTGACAAGAGCTTGCCCCTTTGATTTCAACTTTTAAATGTATTCTGCCGGTGGCAAGTTGAAAATGGCACATTTGTCGCCAGGAGGCAATTCAATTAACAAAAAAATAAAAAATAAATTGGAAATGTGCTGCAAAACTTTTAGGGAGAAATCTGGTAACTGACTTCACTTTGAAATGCCAGTCGATGTTATTATGCTGTACAGGTGGCTCATGTGATTCTTAACTCCTTTCTAGGCAACAGGGGGATGTAAATTACTCACATTTTAGGCAGTAGAAAATGCTAAACACTCTGTCTCTCCCCAGCAGCCGTCCATTCCTCTCGCTGCGAGACACACTGACTCTGCAATCCATTCATCAGCTGAACAGTCTTCTCCTCTAATCACACCTGAGCTTTGTTACCAATGCATTCCCCCAGTCTAGCCCCTCATCTGTTATAGTATCCTTTCTCTCACCTCCAGTTAAAAAACATTCCTGCATCACTTTTTAATCTGCTCTCACCTTGCAAACCCGAGCCACCCGTGCCACCCTGCTGTGGCTGTAGGTTGTCGTCTGCTCCTGGCTCCTCTCGGTGAAGAAGAAGTAGATCTTGTCATCATCGCCTGTGCTGCTGCCCAAGCTCTCCTTCACGAGTGTGGAGCCCACAAACTCTGCTTCTGCACGGGAGAATAAGATGCACTGACTCATACCGTGAATAAACAAAGTCTTTTACAAATAAATGCCAAGTAATTGCCCACTGAAAGAGATTGAGTCTCATCTAGTTAAGCTGCTTGACGTAAGCCCATGACACTGATTATAACAGCTGGCCTATAACAAATACTGCTCATAAAACTGAACCTGTGTCACTTAAGTATAAAATAGTGACAACTAGATAAAAGGTACGTTGTTGCTTTGAAGGGGCTGTTTGTAAATTTTCTCTGCTACCAAATGTGGTTTCTTGCCGGGAGCCTGTGGTGCCGTTTGTGGCTTGACAAGAGCTTCAGTAAGTGTTGCATTTACAAGGCAAAGCCGAGCAGCTTCCAGAAAGTGGCAAGATGGGCTGGCTGGGGCTGTCGGTGAGCATGCTAACTTCAGTAGAGAAGAAGATTTGATAACTTTCCTGTAGCTTTCCACCCTCGGAAACAGCTCTTGGGGAGTAGACGAATTAAATGCTGAACTTCCAACCTCTCTTCTAAGCTGATAATGCTAATGTGAGCTATGTAGCAATATGAAAAAGGAACAGTTGGCTATCTGTAATAGGAAGGGAGAGGTTAGGCTTTGGAGGGATATATTAACTTGTCTACAGCTATGCTAGCAGCTCTGTGAGGCTGCTTCAGGCACAGCAGCAAACTGGGACTTATAAACAGGATCGTCTATGCAAGTAAATCTAAGCCATACTGCTTTAAGAATAAGCCGAGGAATCAGAAGCAGGTTTAATGACACTGAAAATAATGGATTATTGATCCGGGGCTGCAGGTGTTTGCTGACTTGGAGGCTTAACCTGGTGTTAGCTGGTTGACAGGCTGGAGCTCTGACCACTTGGACCACACTGCCATCCAAACACATTAAAAGGCTTTCATCATTCCAGGAGATTAACTCACCATTCAACCAGCGAGTGGGAGCATCTTCTGTCTTCAGTGTGGGAGACGGAGAGTTGCGGCGGATATCTGGAAAGCTCCTGAACTCAAACTGAGAGGCTGTATACATCTGCTGGTCTGGAAGAAGAAAAAATTATCATTCGGTCATTGCTGTTGTTGAATGAAACTCTGGAAATGACCTTTAATTGTCGAAAGGCCTTACTAATGATGAGGGCAGTGTAGCCTGTTGTTGGCCCATAGGGACATTTCTCTTTTCCCTCCTCTGGCTTAGATGACATCACAAACCTTTCCTCCTCCTACACAGGACAAAACATTCATGAACATTTAATGAGGAAAACAATTATTTTGCATCAAATGTATTTAAAAGCACTGGAAGGATTGTTGTGCATGGACATACTATATATGCACAGAGTGGTTTGAAGGCATGAGTCCCACACATGTAGAGATGAGTTGAGTTAAATCTCTGGAGGAAACGGATGTGATTGAAACACTCGGTCTGGAAGAGAAAGAGAAAACAAGGAAAAAAAAACATTTCCCAGTGAGGGAGCGATTATGAATACAGGAGAGAACCTAACACAAAAAGATGAAACAGAAAGACTCAGAGAGATGGAAAAACTAAATGCCTACCTTATTGTCTTTTCCCTTGAGCAGGCACTGCCGTTTTTGCTCGGGAGAGGCCTCCCACTCAATCTAAAACCCCAAAAAACGAAGAGTTGGATGGTTTCACATCACTAACTTGCATAAATCCTGTCAAAGTACCACACATCTGACAGCAGATTAATGGAGAATAATATTATTTTGGCTTGAATAATTCATACATTAGAAATTTTGCCAACACACCATCTGAATTCACAGCATGTTTTTTTGGTCTTATGTAACAGACAGTTGACTTAATACATTTGTATTTACAGCAGGATACGGAGAAGTGGTTGTGTTACACAAACACACACACAGCCAAACAAGCAATTAAATCTTATGACAGACACCACTGCTGTATACACTGACCATGATTAAAAAGTCATACCTTCGTTATCTGAAAAAAAACAAACAGCTGAAACCACCATGGCGATTGGTGAATAATTTCCAGCCATAAATAGCCAATTATTGGATAAAACATGAAGAAAACGGTAAGGATATAATATTGGTAATATGAAAGCAAAAAGGGCTAACTGTCTATGCTCCGAGGGTTTCCAAACATGCCACGGCAGAGAAGAGAAGAGAAGAGAAGAGAAGAGAAATGTGTGTACAGTGATAAAGAAGACATTTAGAATTTAGCATTTGGCACAGTTTTTAAGTTTTAACTTAACAAGTAGGGTAAATACTGCGAGTATTAGGTTGAGGTACATAGTATGCTAATTACAGCATTAATTAGGATTTATTTCTATCTCCCCATGTCTCAATAGCTGGATGATATTAACATGCATTCTGAATATAAAGTCAACCATGACTTCATTTGCATTCTACAACTTTTGAGGCAACAATTTTTCATTCTGAGGTAAATGTATGTATTCCCCCGCAACCCTGTGTGTACGTAGTAACATTATTTTTAACACAGTTGCTCACAGTTGCACCACTGGGGCCTCTTGCTGCATAAACTTAAAGATATGGCGGCTGAGACACTGAACATGCATCAACATAGAAACAAAGAAACTCACAGTGAGAGCAGAGCTGGATGAGATGTCAGAGGCATTGAGAGCAAACACTGCCCCTCGGGCCCCGACGTAGAGATGCTCGCCGTCAGCCTCCAGCAGCATGGTGCTGTAGTTGACTGCAGAGGACTGGAAACGCCTGCAACCCTGGAGACCTGAAAGAGAAGAGGAGAGAAGAGGAGAGGAGAGGCTGTTAAAGAAAGTGACCTTTTGTAGCCTCTTGACAGCTCCTGCTACATCTCTTTATGCAAAACAGTTCCAAATGTCCTTAAAAAACACATCATAGACATCCACACACCACACGTACTCTCAAGAGGCTGAATCGCTGCAATGGAGGATTGGTGAAATTTTAGATGCAACACACCACACACAACCTGATTTAACCCTCTTATACTGTTAAATGTGATCAGATACAGAGTTCCCACTGCTGCTATTGATTACAATTTGCCCCTAAGGGGACAACTGTGGGTTAATAAATAACATTTTTCAGGGAGACGCCTTCCCTTTTCTCATTTAAATGGTCTCAAATACCCCAGGAATAGAATTGTTTATCCTCTTCGGCACCCCTGGACTGATTGGTGTATTGTGAGCATCCAAATACATACGGCTTCTGTTGTTTTCTGAATTTTTATGTGATAATGTGAACAAAAAAAAAAGTCCACACTAATGGAAATCGGCGTACAAGAAGATCTCCCCCTCAGAGCCTTTAGAAAGCCTCTGAACGTCCATCAAGATGTAGCACAGATTAATAGCTTTTTCAATCAAACCCAAGGGTCTGAGAATAAAAGAAAGAGAGAAATCTATTCATCTTCTGTGATGGATTTCTCAGTATGTGACTGTGGAACATCAGTGCAAAGTGGTTCAATGGCCTTGCTCTTTGATTCTGACTTTAAAATCTGCTGGGACAAAAATTGCTATTAAGCTTCATTGAACTGTAGATGCACAGAAATTCTCTTTATGTGACTCCAGAGTTGCTTGCGATTGCATTTATTTGCACAGTAATGATATGTATGACACCTTATCAACAGCTCACATTTGATTAGGCTTGATGATAGACAATTAATTGATGATTAACCTGTTTTGGGGATTAATTATATAACAGCTGTGGCAGGTTCTCTCCAAACACAAATACGCTAGGTTGACTGGTGACTCTAAATTGCGTGCAAGTGTGAATGTGAGCATGTCTTCATTGTTTGTCTCTCTTTGTCAGCCCTCTGATAGACTGGCAACCAGTCCAAGGTGTCCACCCCCCACCCCCATGACCCTGCACAGATGAAGGGTATTAATAGTGGATGAATTGTGGCAGCTATCAATGCCACAAATGTGTTGTTCTCTGTTATACTCTGTATATATCACTGGTAAAAATAATATCACATCTCCACTATTGACAGTAAAAGCCACAGGATTATGCTCATCCCACACAGCTCTGCTGGGGAAGAAGAAGTTAATGAAAAGAGGCGCAACACAACATCAGATTTCAGAGATCCACTTCTGCCTAATGTGGGTTTCGGTGCTTTGTGTATCCGCGCCACGTCCATTTTTTCAGGCTACATTGGTATGCCTCGGTTTGACGGGACAAGATACTAATGATGTTCGGTCATACTAACACGCAGCACAGAACACATGCTGTATAACGTGCACGCACGCATACACAGAAACACAAACAAAACATGTCCAAAAGTTGCTTGCTGCAGTCGTCACATGGTGGAAAGTTACGTAAGTTCTATCAGGACACTACTTAGCTTGGGTAAACACGACACCACTGTCAACACACACACATGCATCAGAGGCAACCTTTATGCATGTCGTAACCACAACAGTAGCTCATCAAGACAATCGGGCTCTTGTAATAAAAGAGTGTTGTTAAAAATAACCGCAGAGTTGTTTTAAATTTTTTCCAGTGTGACTAATGGTGAGCAGGTTTTACTATAGTATGGGGCGGGGTGGGGTTTTGACAGCAATTATACCATTCAAACTTGTAAGCGAGCCACTTCTCGTGTGGGGTGATTAGTACAGAAGTTCAACAGACTTCCTGCTTCCCCAGCCAACCCACTTCCCCCTGAAGACTGCACGGTTATCAAGTAAGCTGTCATTAAGATTTCTATCAGCTGCTGCAAAACACAATCCACTCTGCTCACCTCCACAGCACTAGTCACTTCTCATCCCAGGATGCTCCTGGGTAAGCAGGTGTCTATTGTTTTTTATCCCTCTCATTGTCTGCAGGAGGAGGAAGAGTATTACCTGTGGGGAGCAATAACTTTTCCTATGTGATTTGAATGTCTCATTGTGGGCAATGACAATGCATCATAATGGAGACACGCCCAAGTTTCCTCAGTGTAATCCGAGTATTAGGATACACAATATCCTCTGTGTGGGTGACAGCAGGAGCCAGGTAATTCAAAACCTTCCTGAGAGAATGACGCAGCAGAGGGAGATTTATATGAGCAGTATAAACTATATATGATAATCCTATAGCACATTTTAGCCGCAGCTTACAAGTTCATGTGTGAAAAGACATTTTGATTTATTCTATAGGGAAAAGAAAAAGAGCGAAAGAGGCCGCCAAAGAAACCCAGAGAATATTATTGACTGAGCAAACGCCTGCAGGGACCTCAGCTGACGGGTACAGTACACAGTGTTCGAGGACACACATACACATGCTCTCAGTCGCTGAACCTCCAGGCGTTGGGCTGTGACGTGACAGCCTCACACACAAATTCACGCTCCAGCATCAGGCCTGTTCACGGTTCAGATGTTCTGACGTGCGAACGGGCCGAGCAGAATAAACAAAGTTTAAATCCACTGACTGGAACTGATGTCAAAGTGTGGAAAATTTAATACCTCACAGGTTAATGAGAAGGTATTTAGTTTTCAGTTCTCCCTCTTTTGAACAGCCTGCTCTATATCTGTTGTCGGCCTTTAGCCAGAAGCCGTCATATTAATGACCCGTAACAACCTCCAACCTGCAAATTTTTTCACCTTGTCTAAAAGGGAAAAAAGTGACATACAGAAAACACGTGCATGTTTTTTTCTCAAAAGCATGCATTTACAACATCAGTACCCCACCCAGGTTTGAAAACTTTGCCTTTAGAGTTCAGAGATGAAAGGGATTAGTGGTAAGTTTGCATATCTTTCTCAAAGTTAAGAAACAAAGACGAGCGGTAAAAGCAAGGCAGGGGAATTAAAAGAGGGCAGCGCAACTGTGGAAAGTATCAACTAATGAGGAGAAACAGAGCTCAAGTGCAAAGTTAAGCTCTGTGAATAGGCAGCGATGGCGTGGCAGGCAAGCAGATGAGTGTAGGAGGACCTGTGGGCTGCAGCACAAAGTGATGAGTTGCAGAAACCGTGATAAAGGTATCAAGAGAGGTTCACAGTGAGAGGAGTAACAGTGGAAAAAAAAAAGATGGGTAAAGGGTGCAAGCAGGTGATGTGTTGTGAGAAAGACAACTGTTTAGAGAAGGAGAAGCGGAGAGGAGGGATATTTCTCTACAAGTAGAGAGCATTAGCCAATTTGGCTGCAAATCAAACCTGAGAGACGTGAGAAAATTTCTTCCACACTTCTTTGCATCAACAAATAAAGTCCAGGATCAGATAACTGTGCTGCTACACATACACACTCACCCTCTCTTGCAAACACACACACTCTCCCTCTCTCTTCCCCACACATGCACTAAGGAAAGATACCGTATACGACCATCTTGCGCCATACTACTAACAGTTGTCATGGTTACGGAGCTTCTCAACTACCTACATTGGTGTCAGTCTCCCTGGATGCTCTGCAGGGTTCCTAGTGTAAGCACTTCACTCATCTGCCTCCGCCTCTGTGGCACCTCAGGCTACATGCCATCACTCACACAAGATAAATGAATGATAGTCACAGTTTATATTAAAAAAAAAACATCACGGTTATCAGAAGTGACAGGTGTAAGAATTACCACAGGCAGGTAAATAAGACAGAGAGGAATGGGTAGAAAGTGGAGTGCCAAAAGAAAAGTCAGATGGTGAGAGGTGAGGGGAGGAGAAGGAAATACAAGAAACTATGAACCAGATAAGGTAAAAAAAAAAGAAAAAGAAAAGAAAGAAAGACAGAAAGGCAGTAGCTGCAATATTATAGAAAGAGAAAAGATGTGAGGAGATATTCTCTCTATCTAAAAACTTGACAGCTGCAGTATTAGTTGTCATGTAAAACACTTCTCAATATTTGATTTTTACATCATCTTAAGTTGTCTAGCAACCAAACAGTTCAGAGAAGGGTGACAAAGATGTTTTGTAATTTCAACCAATTGACAGGACTGTCTTGCACCAGAAATTGGTGTCCGTGTGTGTTTGTCTGTGCTTACCGGTGCTCAACACAGTGATGCGTGGAGTCACATCCAGGTCCAGCGGCGCTTTGAACGGGTAGCTGGGAGCCGCGCACACACAGAAGCTCAGCAGCAGAAGCTGCAGCGCAGGGGACTGAGCTCCCTGCATCTCAGCTGAGCGTCTCATGGGACAAACACTCTCCAACCAGGTTATACACACACGCAAAGACACTCACACAAACATATTCACCTTGTGACACGCACACACCCCCTGCAAACGCACACACAAACACACCCACTCACTCTGACAGACACTGGCAGGCAAGCAGGCAGCCTCTTTCACCGTGCTGTGGAGAGGACTGAAGAAACCTGAAAAGATAAAAAACACAAAACCAACAAAGTCAGGTTACCTACACAAGGAGAAACATGAAATACTGCGCATGTGGGTGTTCCCACTGAAAATATGACACCTTGAAAAGTCAGAGGAGAAGTTAAAAAGAGGAGGAGGGGAGTCGCTGAAGTTCAACGGCAGTGCTCAAACAAAAATAAGCTGATGTGACGGATTTCACAAGGATGATGACAGAGATACGAAAGAGACACAAAGAGACACAAAGTGCATCTGCTCTACAATACAGTGGCTGCTTTTGGCGTTCTGTGACACTGGGCTGTCTCTCAGTCTTGTTCAGTCTGTAGAGTGTGAGCAGCAGCTGCTTAGTCTAAACACAAGACTGAAAATATCATTAACCAAACAATGGCTGTCAAACAGAACTACGTGCTGATATCACGGCCAAACACCTGAGGATTAAACAGCCATGTGGAGAAATTCAGATCGATAAGGTGTGAAAGCGTTTCAAACAGCAGACATACCTGAGATGAGCAAAACCCAAGAGGAGAGAGACTGTGAAATATGATAATCTCTAAGATGTGTGTGTGTTGTGATGTGAATGCCAATGTTGTTCCTGCGGAACAAGACCCTCTTTTGGAGGAGTAGGGGGGGAGGTGGTGAGAGGAGGGAAGAGATGGGGGTGTGTGTCACTAGTGCAGACACCAATCTTATCTAGATTTATTTGGGGGAATGGTGAGATCTCCCTTTCTTTTCTCTCTCTCTTTAAAAACTCCACCTCTGTCTATTAAACGCTTTCCCAATCTGACTGTAAACGGTGACAGTGACTTTCCAATACACAAAACATGCTGCTAGAACCCTAAAGAACGTCCTGCACAGTGTGTGTGTGTGAGAGAGATGGTTCTGGTCACATACACACATGGATGCAAAAAAAAAAGGAGCAAGAAAGTGGAGCCATTAGCACAAGTGTTTGTATGGCTGCACAAGTCCCAGCAGTGCCTCAGGGCTGACACCATGACAACGGCTGGCTGGAGCACTGCGTAATGTTACAGTCATTCAGCAGCATGCAGGTGTGGATAAGAGAAATACTCTTCTGAAGGTGATTTTAGCAGAATGTAGTCACTCTAAGACTCAGTACTGCACATACTGTGGTATTATCACACACATCTGGATTAGTAAGACTTCCATAGACTGAGTTACATGAAGTTACATTTCAGATAAATTTCCAATCTTCATTCCTTCAGCTAATTTCCCCATGAAATAAAATCAACAGAAAGACATGAAAACTACGCTAGATTCAGGTAAAACATACCATTGAGTATTTAAGTGGGAAGTTGGTTATCAGTGATGTCAGAAAACCAAAGCATCAAGACACTAATAACAAATAGATCCCATGAATGTCCAAGAAAGGTGATGTGAACCCATTCAGTGTTTGACTGACACAAAATTCATCATCATCATATCATTGTTCACGGAAACTTGTGATGGTTCAAGCTTCACAAATCTGTGCAATCTTGTGCAATGTTTTATATTAGCTACTTAAAATACATCGATGTAATGGGCTGTGTAGTGTAGGTCATGCATTTATGTTTGCTTAACCTTGCAGCAGTCTTTTTAAAACCTGTCATTAACTGCTATCATTGCTTCGACAGAGGAGGTTTGACATGAAAATAAAGTCGACAAAATCTTCACAGCGAGGGATTTCAGGAGTCTGAAAACTTAGATTTCTACAACTGCACTAGAGAGACATTAAACCATTAGGCTAGAAGGTTGGAAATCATCAATCAAATGTTAAGTGCTTGTGGAAAAACACCTTGTGGTGTTCCAGGTGTGGAGAAAAATTTATAACTGAGCCTAAACCTAAAACTGAGGAAAAGCACACAGCGAAAGCGAGGCTGATTTAATGAGTTCCTGGAATGCAGCCATTTAGGAGATATTACTATTTCCCCTTCTTTTAAGGTGGTAGACGAGGTGCACCGAGGGGCTCTTTACAAGTCATTTATCTGACTTGTGCACACCGCATCACTCCAATGGGCTGTCAGGGTCTAAATCAGTCAGCCACAGTAGACCTGATGTGGTCTCATAATCCTGGGAGGAAGATGAGTCTATTCAGATGGAAATGTTTCACAGGAATGTGACAGAAAAAAGGAAGAAAATGTGAAAGAGCAGAGAGAAAGCGGGGAGGTAAAATACAATGTGAAAGTCCAGCAGCGTAGAAGGAAGAGCCGGTAATTGTGACATTCTCAATTCCCTGTCATCTATAATCCATTACTCCTCCTGACTTGTTCTGCACACCCCCGGCCCCCTAAATGCAGAGGCTTTCAATTGTTAATTGGCCATTGAGAGCACCAGTTGAAATTTTAAGAAAATATAGAAAGAGAGATATGCCCAGAGGAAATCAGGATGACTCCACCACTCTCCACCTAACCTTTCTCATCTGTCTTCCTCCTGATCTCGCTGCCAGCTCTCAGTGCCCTGACATTCATTCAGGGAAATGGATTTTATCAGGCAATTATAAAGTGTCTATAAACCTGCCTGAATAGAAGAGATTGGAGCGCTGTGGTGGTGACAGCTCCATCAACAGACACCACTTGTCCCAAAGGCCTCAAAACTCAGATTTTTTTGAATGGGATGTGTGCATGTGTGTGTGTGTGTAACAAATGGTAGAGAAGATTACAGTCAAAGGCATTGAGCTGCGCTTCAACTGAGAGACAGACCGCTTTAAAACACACTCACTTCACAGAAATACAAAAGGAAGCAAAGTCAACTGAAATCTATTTGTTCCCAGTACTGTAGTACAGTGTAAAGTTGCCTTGTGACTGTAACACTGGGCTCTATAAACTGACCTCTCACACTAGAATCATTGTGTGGTGGCGAGTGCATTATTGAAGTGAAGCGTACCATTACTCACAGCAAGTGTTCACACAACTTATTTGTGTTATTTGTCAGGATCTTTCCAGCCTGTGGCCGGTTCACTCTGGGTTTAGCGGCAATCCAAATAGTGTCTTAAGTCCAAATTTCCTGATGTTTGGACGATCTGGAGAGAAGTTTAGTTGCTTAGAAATGCTGATATATCACATTCAAGAACAGCGGATATATACAATTCAGTTATGTGTTGAAAGAATTTAAACACAACAATAATAGCAAACAATAAAACTCTTCAGTCAAGTCTGTCTCAGTAATCAGCTAAATCAACAGTGGAAGAACCTCTTCCAGGACAGACAGAATAGAAATATGAGTTTTAGAAAAGACAGAATGAACAACAGTTATCAATTGATGCAGCCAAAAAAAATTAAAATAGATATAGAAATCATGGTCTTTTCATCGGTATAATTCACTAACTTCACAATGAGCTTCCTGGTTTCATTAAGATTTATCATGGACTGTGCTAAATCCCAATGAGAGGCTGTGGCAGAATATGGAGTTACTACTGCAAAACCAAAAGCAGTGCCAAAGTCATTATAAAAACACAATTATAAATGATCAGAGCAAACGTTTGATGAAGGCACGAGCTGAAAACCGGTTTGCCTATCCTTTGAAGTACAAAGTGAAAACAATAAGAAGAGAAGATCAAGGATCCTCTCCTCCCCATGTAACTATACTGTAGCTTGTGTTCAATAGCCACATCTTTGCAGGCCTGTCCTCCCTCTCACCATACCTAACAGTCATGCTTTTTTAAAGGCTAAACAGGCAGATAAGTGCGTTCACTCCATGGGTTTCCTCTATGGGCCTAATGATTCTATCACAGCTATAAAGACCATCAGTTTGGACAGTGGATGGCTGATTACCCATCTTTCACGGATCAATCATGCTCTTCAGTGCACCTTGGGCACCCATCAAGGTGTTGTTTACAGCTCATTCACTGTGATCAGATCAGAGCAGCTCGGCCGGGCACCTTTCCATTTGTTCTCAATTCCAGTTCACATCCCTGCTTGATAGCTGACAGACCGAAAGTCACTCCACCACTGCAGCCACCAGATGATTTACAACGCAGTAATCCAGTCAGGTGAGACAACCAAGCACATACTGGGTCACTGGGAGCGTTTAGTGCAGCAATTAGTCAGTTTACACACGTTTATCAGCTGATTTTATACAGTATGTCACCTGCGTGGGCTGGCACAGGTAGGTAAATACCACACAACAGGACTTAAAGTAGGCCATTTTTAAAAGGGTAATACAAATCTAACAGGAAACTGTAAGTCTAGGTGAGACCATTACATTGTTGTATTGATATTTTTTGGATGTTAAAAACACAACTCGACGACACTGAATTACACAATATCTATAACTGTCCCTGTATAGAGCCACTGCAGAAAACCACAGGCAGAAGTCACAACAAGTGAAGGTGTTTTCTCTGTGGTTAGTGTCTCAGCTGCGGTCGTGTAATGTTTTAGCGTCTTACCTGAATTCCCGTAGCCCGCTAATTCCTCGAAGAGACGGACGTGTACGTTTCCCTGAGCTCGAGATTATTCACCTGGACTTTAACCGCCTGCACACACTCCAACACACTGAACATACACGGCGCGCGCTCAGCAGCACCGACTCCTCTCCGTCACAGGTGGCCCGCCCTCCCACAGTGCCCACTTCTTCTTCTCCTCTTCCTCTGAGTCAGGTGTCCACCCCGCTCCCTTGCACACGCGCTCATCGTTTATTCGTCATGTTTACGGTTCCTCGCCGGTTGTCTCACCTTTATTGCTTCAGGTGTGTCAGGGCTCCAGCATGCGTGGGGGCAGTTACAGATACAATGAGCCGAAGTGTTGAAGGTGCATAAATGTAACCTGTCTGTTCACTGCTGCAGAATGTCTTAACACTGACACCTAGCGTCCGGAGAGGGAACTGCATGCAATTATTAACTCGAGCAGACCATTCAAATTTGTATTAAAAAGCTAATTTTACAGAACAAAAAATTACAGTTTCACATATTCAGTAATCTGTATATAATTGGTCAGAAATTGGTTGGAAATGTACACCACTGAAGTAGACCATGAACTATGCCAGATCATCCATCCTTCCCATATCAAAATCTATTTTTAAAACTCTAACTGTTCAAGAGTTTATATTGTGAATCTTTGGTATTAAGTCATAACACACACACACACACACACAAATCCCAGACAAGTGAGAACTGTTCCAACATGGAAGAACTGTACCAATGCAACCAACAGTAGTGTAGTTTTTTTTTTTATATCAAGCAATCTGACAGTTATAAATTGAACAATCAAATGATTGTTAAAACTAAATATCATAAAATAGTGTCAAGTTCCTATCATTATTCCCCAAAACTCAATTAACACATTCCAACAAAAAAACAAAACAAAGCAAAACATATATTTCATATATTTCTTGATTTTGATTGCAGAATTATACAACATTGCACATCCTTAAGAAAATCTAAAGAATAAAACAATCTTATCAACATACGGGCTCTTAAATTATTCAGGAAAGTTTGGATGGATGTGACATTTAAACTACAGATGTCACTGTACCTTTTTATTTACGTTGCTTCCTCATTAAAACCTTTTTCAGTTGCTTGTGGAAGACTCACATTACCCAAACTCGGGCATGCAGACATAATTGCACCTGCAGCTCCTCATCTGTTTCCCCACCTCCCTTCCTCCTGCTCTCCAGACCTTCAGGCAAAAATATTATGTTGAACATTTCTAGACTAGGAGAGATTCATAGTGAGGCTGATCTTATATCCCAGTAATGTCGAGGTTGGATATGTATGCAGGAGCTCAACACTTAATGAAGGTGCCTGTGAGGAAAGCTGGTTTCATCACTCTCCCCTGCTCTTGTCCCCAGAGATACACAAACCCAATGAAATAACATGGCCAGAGGGTCTATACTTGAGATTTGAGTCATTATATTGCACAAGGCAACAGTAACAACATAGATCAGTTCAGTATCTGTGTGCATACACCCTATGGGTCTTAACCATTTTATGGAAAGCAGAGATTAATGAGAGCTCTGATTCTGAAGAGAAACAACATCAGCTATCTGTTATTCCATGTAGGACTGTTTCTCCCATTTATACGCAACTTTTAATTCATTATGAATGTATTTATCAATTATAAATGCAGTTAGTCATGTTTGGTGGGCAATGTTGATGTTGAATTCAACATTTTATCTCATGTCCCTACTGCAATCCAGCAGGGGGATTTGTGCTAGTGTCTTGAACATTTAGCTCCATTAACCATCCATTAACATTAACATTAAGGGACGGCTCTGGTGGACACAAGAACTTCACCGGAGCAAATGGTGGAAGGGAGGAAGCGTCATGGCTGCAGGTTACCATGGCAACAGTGGTACCTGAGGAAGGAGCGGTGAGAATGGTTCCTATGTGGTCATACAGACATATGTTGTGGTTACATCACAAGATGCAGTAGGGTACGTGTGTTTTTCTCCCAGTGTGCTGTAGCTAATAATAACAAGAATCCAGGTCTGGGATCAGTCTCACTCCGCCTGTTATTCTGCTACAGAGATCTGCAGAGATCTGTAGTGTACACAGCGTGCAGCAGGACTTCCAGTCTATTAGAATTCTGGTCATGGATTTCTTCTTTTTTCCTTCTTCCATACAACATATATCTAGATGTAAATATAGTGTGTGTTATATCACAAAGCCCACACAGCAGAACAGAATAGCTCTATGGACAGCAGTCTGAGTCTGTCACTACGGTCCAGTTTAAATTTTCCCATTCTTATGCCATTTCCGTGATATTTTGTACATCATAGTCAATCAAATCAAATTAAAATTACTTTATTTTTTTGTTAGGAAATTCATAGCAAAGATGCAGGTGCAGACACACACAACACAACAACAGCAGCACATCACAGGATGAATCCGACTCCATGTCTTTTACTCCAGTACCACCATGAGGGTGGCATTTGTTGTTAAGGCTGAGATATCGTCTCAATATTTCCATGAAATATGGTGGGGACAGATTGGATGTCCATGATGACCAGAGGATGAATCCAAACAAATCTGGTGACATCTAGCACCATCATCTGGTCAAAATTTCCATTTGCCCTTTGCAAACAAACACTATGAGCTTGTACAAGTGTTCAGTGCTAATTATGGCAAACATGGTTAAGATTAGACTCAGCCTCTCACAGAGCTGCTAGCATGGCTGGAGACTCTTAGTCTTTGTTTAAGCAGTGATTAATTTATCCTGCAGGAGATGGAGCACAGATGGTCATGATTACAGATAAAAGACAAACACATGCAAAGTACCAAAGTACAGAAATTAGTTTTTTGTTTCCTTCTGAGGCTGTCATCATCTTCCATTCCTAATTCATGCTGATGCTGTTTAGATTGTAAATTGTTCATTTTCTGTTGGGACCATGCTGTTTGTTCTTATTTGGAGACTGGGATGATTAAAAAGAAATTAAGTTATTATTGTGCAACGTTCTGTAATGATTTAGTCTTGGGACAGTGGGATAAAATGTAAAACCAAACAACGGTTAATGTCTTTAATGCCCTGTGCACTTCCCAACAAGGACAGAAAACAACCTCCATTGATAATATGTTGGATAGAGTTGGATTTGACAGAAGAATAATCAATATGGAACCCTGTTGATGATATATCAAAATGGGATTGGAATTGGTGTGCTATTACTTTTCTCTACGCACATACACAGTTACTATATTTAAGTTGGAAGCCTGAATTTGACATGTACGTTTGAACTATCGCACTCAGCAAAAACCAAGCAGGTAAATTCACCATGGCAACCTCTGGGGTCAGGCTGACACACAGGTGTTTTAAAACAGATCATTAGGAGCATCAGGACAGAACCACAGCAGGATGTTTGTGGTGTTTATCACCTACTTTTCCATCCAACACATATGGGATTGTGTGTCTATCTGATTAGCTCTGTCTGTGCAATGTGTGACTCCTGTTGCTAACGGGTTATATTATACTGATTGTGGGTTTATTTCAATGTTGACATCATAACCTGGCAGCCGGCATACCCCCATGACAATCTCAAAATTGCATGAGATGTTATCAGTCGTTCACTGAATGCTGAATCTGGAGAAGAGTACACAACAGACGAAGTAAAGAAGAAATGGTTTGATCTCAAATCTGAGGTTATGCATTGCCAAAGAAGAGAGATGCAGAGCACTGGAGGGGGACAGGCTCGTCCAGACTTATCTGAGCTGGACCAGCGCATCAGGGCCATTATCAGAGACCCCACTCTCAGGTGTGCCATCATAAATATAATCATATCATCATGTATCACATATCACATATATCATATATCACTATATATTGCTATTGGATGGTGTGGTTCCCAATAAACATAATTGATGTGAATTAAGTGTCTGTAGTGTTTTTCGAGAGACCGCAGTGCTTCATAAAATAGTTAAAATAATTATTAAAAACATCATAAAACACAAATATTGTAATTCAAATCATATAATATTATACAACTGCAGAACAGAGGAAATGCAATAAGCACTTATTTCGCACAAGTGTCAGCTCTCAAATGGGCATAAGGTTGCTTGAGTGTGTGTGGACTTTGTTCTTCGCTAAGAACAAATCCCAAATAAGAAAAGATCTAAATCTCTTGAAAACGTCATAAGTGGGTTTTAAGACGAAATTTCTTCCTAAGAATGGTTCCTGAATGAGACCGATTGTTCCCAACTTACTCTCACTACAGACTCAGTCCTTATTTGAACTTTTGCTAAGCTTTACTTTCTGTCCAGCAGGGGGGAGCAAATGACGTTGTTAAAATGAATGAATATTGTTGTACTGCATTTGCAGTAAGTAACACCAAGACAATATTTACGTAGTACAAAGTATTTTATTGTAAATGTTTGAAATACTACAGTACAGTTGTGGTTATAGTTCTGACAAAAGGGCTAAAGGAAAAAAAAAGTAACAAAAATAAATACCTCTGCATTGACAGATTCGTGGTGTGTTTAGTTTTGGGAACATTTAGGAATCTAAGTACAGCTTTTTATTTTTTATTTTTTTGCTTTTAAGATGTGGTTTGACGTAGAAATTCCTCACTGACTTTACAATATGTTGTGTCACTGAGTAACTAAAAAGAACAGATTTCTGGTATTAGGCTCGTCCTCTCACATTGTCATGGAATGGCTGTAATAAAATATTAAAATTCATACTGCATGACCCTTTCTTGATCAAAGGGCCTTTTAAGAGTTTCAAAGTCCATTTTCAAAACAACATAATTCCTACAGTAACATTTTACTAGTCTGTCAGACAGAGATACATGTATACACAGTATTTATTCATATGCCAATGCAGGAAAACAGACTGGATTTCTGTGTATGACCACAGAATGAATAGCAATAGATAAATCAAAAGCTTCATCACCATTTTACCACCTATGCTTGTCAGCTGCGGCTTTACAGGTTTATAGTTGAGATCAAAATTAAGTCAGAGTTTCAAAATAGGTGTGGTCTAACTCATGAGTACTTCTGACATAATGTAGTACTGACTACTGAGTGCTCATGGGTCCATGTTGCAGCTGGTGCGATCCCATTACAAGGTTTTCTATTTGTTTAGCCAGAGTGGTGGTTACATGTGAAACTTTTCACCTCCAGTGCAGTTATACAGAGGCACAGTCACTCAGCATTGATGATGAGAAACAAGCCCCGAAAGATTGTCATGGTAACAGCATTTCAAAAATATCATCACCATAGTCATCCATCCATTCACCTCATACAATGAAGCGCCCAAAGTATGTTAGAAAATAACAAATAGTCCAGAAAGGAAATTGTAAAAGACTGTTGAAAAGTGTAAAAATTACTTCCTAGAAAGAAAAATACTGCTCGTTCCATTTACATCCCAACGTTTGAGTTTCTGTCACTTTAGAAATAGTAGTTCAGACACTAATTACAAAAACAACAAAATGGTGGAATAAAGGAAAAACAATGCCATTAGTGTCGGAAGTAAAAAGTACATTGTGTAGCCTGGAAAAATAAGTGAGACAGTCCCTCTGTTGTAGATACAGAAAAGTGCCAGAAAGAGTTCATAGCTGATCCTTCATATTGTTTGGTCTGTCCTTATCGCTTCATTTCAGCAGTGTCCTTCTCTTCTCCAGTCTGTTAAAGCCGGTGTGTGTGTGTGTGTGTGTGTGTGTGCACGCACGTGTGCATGTGGCGCACACCTGTGTGTGTACGCGTGTTTCGGAGAGTTCTGGCAGACTGGAATGTGCAGGAATCTTTGTTTTACGCCAGGGTCCTCTGTCTTGGCTTTATTCTGGGGTAGAGCTGTTAGTGAGAACAAGAAGACATGTCAACATGGAAACTGTACATAAATATTTATTAATTATCATTATCAAACTTTCACTGACTCATGACTTACCCCAAGAAGATTGCGAGGAATGTAACCCTCAGTGTCGCCCATGCGTGCCCACCACCATTCGATCTCATCCTCATCTTCTCTGCGGATGATGGTCATGCAGTCTCCCTCACGGAATGACAGCTCATCTGGGTTTTCACCAGTGTAGTCCCACAGACCATAGACCACACCCCTGTTCATGATGCCCATCTTCTCTTGCACACCTGAGGGTAGACCATTTAAAATGACACTGATCAGCACAAGAATTGTGTCATGTAAAAAATAAACAGGATGCAATAAATAGAAACAGTGTGCATAACAAATAACATAAACAGCTTTCACTGACCATAGAGGAACTGAGAGCACTGGCTGTAGCCCTCCTCCATCTCTTCACATTTATCAGCTGCAGTCTGCATGTCACTGTAAGTCATAGCGAACACTGCAGCACCAGACTCCACCAGGAACTTGCACACTTGCACATTGTTGCAGGATGCAGCACAGTGAAGAGGCGTCCTATGTGCAAGCGTGGGTGAGAAAGAAAAATAAAAAGGGAAAGATAAGATAGGGGAAAATAAATGATTTTACAAATATAGAGAAAATCACTAATCAGGTACATTAATAATCAATAAAATAACTACAGAAGTTGAACTTACCATCCATCGCTGTCGGCAGCATTGACATTGACACCGAACTGAACCAGAAACTTGACGATCTCTGTATGTCCAGCACAGACAGCGTTGTGTAGAGCTGTGATGCCTTCATCATTAGGCTGACTGGGATCCTCTACCTGTGATTGAGAAATTACAAAACAGACGCAACGAGTTTCATTTTAGCATCTGCAAATGATCTAAATCTGATGACTAATTTTAGCTCACAAACACAGCAGAAAAAAAGATGCCAGAGAAACGTTTCTCACTTCATAGATTATCCTCTGGACCAGGTCAAACTCTCCCTCCAGAGAAGAGTCCAGCAGCAGAGCTAGTGGGTTGAACTTCACTCTCATGCTGTGATCGATGCGTTCAGAGCCAGGCTTGCGCAAGTTGGTCCTCTTTCCCTGGACGCACAGTCATAATTTTGAATCACACAAATGATCTTAAAGAGCCATTACAACATAAAGGAAGAAAAAGTCAAAGATGCGAGACGACTAGAGCCTCCTGATGTCTGTCCTGCTGAAGTGGAAGTGTCCACTCGCTGTGGTGCTCAAGCTGGACTGAGAGAAGAGGAGGAACTTGTTTTTCCAGTTCTAATGCTAATCCAGTTTACCAACACAAGCAGTAAGACGCATGTTCATTTCTCTAAAACCATTGATTACGCAACCTGATTAGGAACAATTGCCCTCCAGTCAAGTAAATATGCTTTCTTTAGTTTTTAAAGGGGTCTTAAATGGGAAAGAGGTGGGAGTTAAAATGGGTCATAAATCTGAAATCTCATTGGTTTGCCCTTTTGGGGTAAAACATGCCACTGCACCATGAAAACTTCTTAAGGAGTAACGCTAAAGCTTAACAGCAAGAAAATATAAACTGGTGTTTATTTTCAACACAGATTGCATCTAAGAAAATTGGGAAAAGTAGGGTGGCTATCCGCTTAGTGTAAGCTGAATAAGGCCCATTTTCTCCAGAAACAATAGCTGTATTTGATAAGGATCATTTAATTATATAACATTGGCCCAGGTCACTGCTGTTGAAAAGCAGAATGTGCATTAACTGTAACTCATGACCTGCAACTGTGGAACTGATAAACAAACATGTGAGGGGTTTAAAGAACACATGTAGCATGAAAGTAAACAACTGAGACCCAGATAATAATTGCGAGTTTATAATGGGGATTCATACCGGTGGCAGAGTGACCTGGCCAGTGACCTCAGGTGCTTTCATGTTAAAGGTGTCTTCTCCCAAGCTGTCCTGCTCTGCTCCACTGGGGTACGGGGGCGGTGGGTACGGAGGAAACTCTTCCAGGAAGCCTTCTGGAGGTGGAGGGGGCAGGTTAGGCATTGTGTCCTCCAAGCCAGCAGAGGGAGGAGGTGGGAAGAGAGCATCATCTGGTCT
>OMNW01003656.1:37973-68751 GCA_900303245.1 Selene dorsalis
GGGTGGGATGGAGGAGGAGGGGGGACAATGTCTTCAGTCTCTTGGATGGCACAAGGTGGTTTAGTGTGTTCAGCAGGGACTGGATAAGAGACACTAGCACCTGGGACATGAGAAGTGACCGGCCCTCTTTCCAGAGCCTGTCCCGCCTCTGATGGATGACTCTCAGCACCACTCAGAGGACCTGGGACATGTGGTCCGGCAGATCCCTCTGTTGCCTTCTCTGCTTCACCAGTGTAGGTGGGGGTGGTTGGTGTAGTCACAGTGGTCTCCATAGCTGCCAGTGTGGTTTTCTGATAGAGGAGTTTCTGAATATTGGGCCCTGCAGGGCCTTCTGGTTCAGTGATGGAGCTCCGTTTCTTCAAGGGCCTTGGGGCATTGTAGAGCTTCTTTCTCAGAGCTTCCAGGTCACCTTCACTCTGATGTCTGTAAGGGTTGGAAATGAAGGGAAGCAGTTTGGTGGGGCTGAGGGGCCGGGGGATACGCTCTGTTTCTGGCTGGGGGCCCTCAGATGAGCTGGGACCCACGTTATAAGATCCATTGTGGTCAACCTCAGATTCTGGAGCAGGGGAGCGGCGATCCAGGTAAGGGTTCTCTGGATGTTGAGAGCTTCCACTGGGGATCACTGGTTTACCGTACACTACAAACAAGGATAGTACACAAGAGTTAGGATTTCAACAGCCACAGAAATACAATCTTGAGTTACTTGATGTCACATTTGAAGGGTATAAAATAAATAACCTAATATCATTTATCATCATTGCGTACTGTGTAGCCTACTCAGCCCAAATTCACTGATCCTCTTCCTGCCTCAGCAAAACTGATTTACAACAAATTCTAAATACACAGCCTGAGTCTTTTAGCCTGCTTCAATCTATCATACTATTATATATAATAATACAATTTGATTTTACAGTGTACATTACAAGGAAAGCCAGGATAAATATTTGTTCCATTTCATTTCCACGCCTCTAGTCAGAAGCAGGTACGGTTGCCTGTGATTCGATTTATTAAAGGAAGATGTAACAGATGGCTTTGCCTCTCTAGCTGCTGATCACCTGTGTAACCACAACAAACAATGATTTGAGAAGATACACCTAGATGATCTTACCACTGACAAATCCATTGGTGCGGCTCTGGCCCCTGTTGAGAGTGCCCTGCAGACCAGGCTGGAAGGGTTTGCCTGCGCCAGGTTGCTGTGTGTACATGGAGTATATGGAGCTGGCTGCTAAGGTCTGGGGTTTACTCAGGCTGGGATCTTTGGAGGAGGGCAGCTCTGGGGTGAAAGGTCGCACCGTGGCTGCAGGTGGAGTGTCCTGCTTGGAGGGTAGGGGGAGTGTCTGGCTCTGTGAGGGTGTGAGAGGGCTGTGGCTCTGGGCAGCCTGGGGTTGCTGGCTATGTGGCTTAGTTTTAGGGAAGGTGCCTGTGTTGAAGCCTGCTTTGCCATAGGGCACGACACCAGGGCCTTTGGGTTTGGTGGGGACTGGAGGAGGTACTTTGACTGGCGCCTTGGGTGCAGACTGGAGAGGTGAGGAGAGAGAGATCACACATTAAATGAAAGGGAATATATATCTGGTAATAAACAAATTTGAAGAATAATTTTGTCATGAGGATGTTAGGCATGAAACTGTTCTCACCTGAGCGTCCCTAACCAGGTCATCGCTGCTCTGGTTTTTGCGGAGGGAGGTGGTGGGAGCCTCGGTTGGCTCAAACATAGAAAATGGACGCACCTTCCTGTCCCTCTTCATTTCTGCCTCATCTATTCAAAGACCACATATAGATGCAGCAATCAGTTTGATCTTATGTTCAGACACAGTATGACACTATGAAGTGACAAGACAAAAGCCCCTTTGGAAAGCTTTGTTCTGCCTTACTGTCAATAACTTATTTCATAGTTACAGGAACAGATTCCAGTACAGTTTAGCTGGAAATAATCTACAAGTATGTTTTGTTTGCATATGTGTATTTCTCCTACCTTGGTCTGTGTTAGAGTTGGAGTGGGAGGTCATCCGTGGCAGTGTTGAGGCAGGACCATGACCATTGGAGCTGGACTCCGGACCCGAAGAGCTCCAGTCTGCCAGCTTAGATGGCTGAAGGCCTGGGGGACCGATAAGAGAGGAGGGAGTGAAGGAGGAGGGGGGGTGGGGAAGAGAGGCAGGGAGTATTTATATATCAACATGTACCACAGGATTTATGTTGAAATCAAGAAACAAAGCACCAATACTCACAGTTGAAACAAACTTCATTATCCATCCACAATGATAAAATGTACTCAGAGCGATGTGCTTCGCAGAGTCACACTGTCACACTGTTTTGCAATATTTTGCCTCCCTCTCTACTCATCATTTGTTTTTTTGCTTGACTGACTAAGATCAAGCCAGTGGCCATGCATGTCCACAGTCTAGCAAAGAGCACGATCAGCATCACATCAAATGGTAAAAACATGATCATTTCCATCGCAGTGCTTGCAGACTGTATTTAGATGCTCTCTCAAGAGGCGCTGGACAAATACACAAACAAACACACATTGCGCGAACAAGACCTGATTGGTTGGGTCAGGATCCACACAGAATGTCAGTTCAGCTGAAGGTTATGTGTTTGTTCCAACTGACCCATTTAAAGCAGCAGAAAAAAGTACCGAGGAGAAAGCTCAATAAACATTTTCACACAGAAGCAAAACCAGCAAAAGAGGACCAAAGATCCAGCAAAGAAATGATGAAAATATCTAGTCTATTTTATCATTTTCAGTGAGGATAACTTTCTTGAAGAACAAACACATCAAAACAAAGCCATCGCGAATGACACACGCACACACACAAACAAAAGTGTGTACCTTTTCTCTTAGCCCGCAGCTCTCTCAGAGGCTTAAGCAAGAACATGGCTTCTGAGGAAGATGCATTTAAAAGACAAGAAAAAACAAAGTAGCCTTAGAGCTCCAAATCTCCCTTCGCTCTAGACATGCTTTCGGCTAGGCCCAACCAGGGGCCCCCCCGAGGGGGCATGCAGAGACCAGCACAGCCCTCAGGAGCCTGAACTGTACTATGGACAACGTTCCTGTTCTAGAGGAGCTGGGAATGGCTGTACAAGAGCAGATTCCCCAGCATCCCCACCCATCCCTATCTCTCTTCTTTCCATACTGCACATCAACTCAGCATGCAGAAATAATTGTGTGCAACATCATGACAGACTGGGAAAAACCTGTTACTGTTGGTTCTTGTATGCAGGATTGCTTTAAATAGGAAAACATGGGCTGACAAGGAGATGAGGGAGGCAACGAGGGAGGGGAATCCCTTTTGCTATTGCTTTGTAATGACTAATTTTGGTGTTTGATCATTCATTTTTAATAACTTGAAGTGCACTGCTGGCCCGCCATCCACTGGGGGACTGATTTAGGGCAAGGAGAGCAAGTCAGTGATGAAGCGCACGAGAAAGAATTACTGCATACAGGATGGCACAAAGAACATTGTTACATGGGATACGTTGCACTGCTCCATCAGTGCTTTGACTTCCTTCCCCTCCATTATACTGCACACATGCTACCTTGGTGCAACCACAGCTTACCAGTCATTTGGTGTTAATTTTGTAACACAAAAAAGTTAGTCTGAAAAATAAATTTTTAGATCAGTGGCCTTAAAAGCTTTTAGATCAGAGAGTGATGCTCTGAAAGATGCTGAGCATGAAAACCACCAGTAAATGCTGAAAGTTATGCACATAACTCTTATCAGTCTGGTTACTCCAACGGACATTAATTTTAAACGCCTGTTAATTTGCCCATGGATAAACAACCCCTTACTCACATCTGAGACTGGTGCAGTGTGTGAGCTTGTACAGAGAATGACACAAAAAAAACACACACCAATGAAAACACTGGTCCAAAAACTGGTTCACTCACTGCAAACTCTGAGCTGAACAATACTAGGTCACAACACACCATCCAGGAGATAACTAGCTACCTTCTGAGCTCAGAGTGACATCACAACCAGCAGCTGCCCCAGACTCCTCAGCTCCTGCTGGAGGCAGGACAGTCAAAAAACAAAAACATATCCAGCTCCATGATGACATACACAAAGAAAAACAGTGGAACAGCAGATGAGGATTTCCAGGAGTTTATGACTCATTACATTTGATTAACTATTTGTCATCTGAAAATTTAGGCTTCTAGCTTTTTAACTGCTGCAGAGCAAGCTGCTGCAAACTCAACAATTGCAAAAAAATTTTGCTGACTAAATATTATAATTGAAACAATAGAAGGGACAATGTTAAGGCCTGTGGCCAAGTCAGTTCCAGCAGAGATCTGAGTCATGGTCAGGAAGGAAAAGGCTTGAGTCAAGAGGGGAAAGGCTTTAGCCAGCATGTTGTCTGTGGTTTGCTCACCTGCTCCGGCCTTGGTCTGTGGGTCGTGGGCTGGCAGGGTGGCAGTGCCGTCAGGGTAAGCTGGTTTTACAAGCAGGTCATGTCTCACTGGGCCGCGGGGCATGGTGGACGACTGGATGTATGGGCCGACCGCTGCCACACGAGATGGACCTGACTGCTGTCCGGCCTGGCCATCAGAGGGCTGCTGAGGAGACAAAAAACAAAGAAGATGCTGTTAAGAACGGCAAAGGTCGGCAAGAGTAATTTGAATTATCTTGTGTTAAGGCAGGCAGTGAGAGACGTACATAAATGACAGAATGGTAACCAAAACTTTATCTGATGTTTTGGTAATGACACAAAAATCTGTTGATATTCAGATGATAGGTCAAATAATGCTAAAATGATTGTTTATACTGAGGAACTAATCAACAACACTACAAATCTATGACAGTCCTGTAACAAAAATCATATGATGGATTAAAACTGGTGAGACAACTTAATTATTCTTAGATCCTTATCACTAAAGAAGCAAAAATCTAAACTGTGGCTGAGGGTGGTGCCAGGACAGTGTTCAAAGACTCTTTATTTGCGTAACCTTTGGGTGGTGCTAGTAGAACAGTCATTACAGTCGGGCACTTAAGAGAATGACGTGCAGGACAACTGGGGTCTGGAGACACATACTAGTGCTTGATGAAAACAAAGTACGGTAATAACAATTCATTCTCTGAGGACATTAAATGTCAATGTATGCAACAAACTGGCAATCCACCTAACAATAACGGTTACAACTACCTATATTAATATCTTCCTTTTGAACAAAATGTTGTAATGACAGAGTAACACTGCCATCCTCTGAGCCCTACATACTGAACATTACATCAGTTACTGAGTGAAGGGCTTAACTGTGGATAGCTTGATGTTAGAAGAGGAAATTGAACGCCTTTATGCTTTCACTTCAAACTTAGATTAAGTACTTTTAAGTAGTTTTCAAGAACCTTTGAAGGATAAAGATTTTCAAGATAAAGCTCCCAGACAAAAGTTTATCTTACGGCTGAGCTGAAAATATTATAACCAGGTGTTTCTTCAAAACACAATGAACATGGGTCACTGTGCTCATTAAATGAAGCAAAAGAAAAGCAATTGATGGAATCTGGAGTCAAACTCAAGAGATTAGATCAGACAGAAGAGAGACACGTGTTCAGCTCCAATTCTAGTTTAATTACCTGAAGATGAGTGTCTTTTGAAGCCCTCTCTTTACCAGGATAGCCATTCTTGAGAAAACAAAAGCACAAACATGCAACAGCAGTTCAAAATACCAAATATTCCCCCTTTTTCCAACCTAATTGTAGCGTTTTCTAACCGTTTCCTCAACTATGTGACCAAGACGATACAGGACCACTGGGCTGGCAGCTCTTAGATTACCTCTCTTCAGTCAGTGTGGTTATACGTGCTTGTTGGCTGATGTCAGCCAGACACTTGCTGTTTGGTTGGAGGAGAGAGCAGCTTGGTTGGAGTGTGTCTTTGTGGTGGTGTGAAAAAGCCTTGCTCATTATGATTCCAGGCAGGGTGTGGGTAAATCACCTCTCCTCACTAAGGCCTATTCAGGCCTTCATCTCCAAAATACGCGTATACACATGCAAACACAAACACACACCCATCTTTCTCTTCTGTGCTCTTCCTTATTTATTATGTATGTCAAGAGGACATCAAAAGAGGAACTGAGCATCTATAAAGTTAGATTAGGGTACAAGTTGTTTATTTATCTAAAAGGCTTTGAGCAGATATTCAGATGGGTATGTTAAGTCTCCATCATAACATTTATTATTTATGTTCTAACTTAGAAGCCACTTTCGATCTTGTACAATTCATTTGCTTGGTGCATATCGCATACTGCATAAGAAGGATTTTTTGTATCTTCAACACATAAAAACATTTTTTAATTTCATAGTCATTCTTACTTTGAATTCCAAAATCAAATAATCAGCATCAAATAATGGAAAACAATATTTAGGGTTAACTAGTTGAATGTTAATTTGGTTGAAAGACAGAAAGTTAATGTTGAAGGCCAATGAAACACCAAAATTATATCTGAGACGAAATCAAGCTGATCGTTGAGATGATTATTAGTTAGATAATTGTGTAAAGGATAGAGTAAAATAACTAATGTAATCTCAGAAGATGAAAACACAGAAGATAATACAAAATCATCCATCATTCAATTGGGATGATTATATTTTTATACACACCACCCTCCCCTGACTCATATGCTTGCTCTCCCTACACAAGTATTCGAGCTCAGGCAGTGAACGTGTTAATTTTTCTTCCTCACAGACTGATTCATAGAAGCGTCTGTTGACTCTTATTTACAGTCCCATGGCAACCTGCATTCAAAACAACTCCTGGAAAGGGCAAAGAGGAGTAGAGGAGCAGGGAGACACCAGGCAGGGAACGGAGAGCCAAACCCTTTACGCCCATTAGGGCTAGAAAGAAGACTGGATTCAGCCTGTGAAATTATAATTACCACTAGATGCTATAATTATTATGTCTCGCATTTATTTTAAACTAAAATGTGTTTTGGAAAAGCAGTTTCTATGAGATAGTTGTTTTTCTTTAGTAAACTGGTTATTGGCCCTTTCCTGTTTCTGTCAAGAGAGCAGCCATAAAAGATAACATCTCCCCTGACATTCCTGACTGTCTACGATGTCAGCCTGCACTCGTTACTCCTCTCTCATCCTCAGGATTTGTTTGCGCCAAATGGGACTGAAAACACAGCCGAGTGAAGAAGTGGGAGTGTAAAATCAAATGCAACTCAGTGACATGATCAAAACAATGATCAGTCCCCACCAGCTATCTCAGACAAGAAAGATCAAAGAATGGAAAGTACGGATAAGAGCTGACTTCTTTAAGTAAGGAGGTCACTAGAATTTCCCACACAGAGGATAACAAGTTTCAGGAGCCTTACGTTGGCTTGGTTGAGCTCTGACAGCTGGGGCATCTGAGGCTTCCAGGGATAAAGAGAGATACAAAAAGCCTTTATCATAAGGCCACTAGGGGGAGCTCTGATCAAAACCATTTCCATCACTTAGAGCAGATATGAATAACACTCTCCTGACATATTGTGAGTCATATTAGCAAGTAAAGCTGAGAATGCCTTTCACAGAATATGTACAATGAAAAGTGAGGGTTTTTAATGGTGCTGTAGTTTGATAATACTTACGGGCAAGTTCTCTTTTTGTTGCAGTGCTGCCTTCTTCTTCCACAGCCGATCTCGGAGCTCGCTGATTCGTTTGTCCATCGCAGCCACCTCTAGGTTACGCTTGTTCAGACTCTCTCTCTGCTGCTGCAACTTAGAGTTCTGGTCCTGGTTGAGCTTGTTCCTTAGCTAAGCGCCAAGAAAGAACAAGGCATGAGGATGAAGACAACAGATCAACAAGTTCGTTCATTTTAAAAAAATGTCTTTCGAGTTCCACTTTGATTTGCTGTTGTATTTCGTTCCGTAAATTTTGTGTCTGTATACCTGCAACTCTTTGTAGAGGCGATCTAGCTCAGCCACAGAGCTCTGATTGTCATGGAAGTTGTCCATTTTTCCATTTTTTAGCAAGTCCAGCTGTCTGCTGAGCTCCTCCACCTTGGATGCAGCCATCACTAGTTCTCTCTGCTTTTGCTGAAACAGGTTGTTCATCTGTTCTATCTCCTCAACTTAGAGATGAAGATGCATGAAGATGATGGAGGCATGGGAAAGAAAGAAAAGGTATGAGGAGAAACAAAGAATGACATGAAGAAAATCCTTCCAGTCACACAGCGTTCTGAGGCGTCTATTCATGAATTCACAAGCTCACCCAGCTTGCCATTGCTGAGGCGTTTCTGCTCCACCTGGCCCTTGAGAGCCCGGACCTTCTTGAGCCGAGTCTCTTGGTTTTCGATGTTCTCTCTGAGGCGCTGCAGCTTCTCCTGCTCAGAGGCCTGCTGCTGCTGACGCTGCTCCTGCTGCTTCAAGTAGCGCAGCCGCTGCTCCTGCAGACAAATGAGAGTAGGGAGGCAGAACAGAGCAAAGTTAAAAAAACATGATCGAAGAAATACTTTTAATATTGCTTTCATTTACGAGTAATTCATGGCTGAGTATACCTCGTCCAAGTGTCTTCAGTCAACATACTGAACTGCATACTAAAATGTTTAAGGGCTAACAGAACAACAAAACTATTGTTGTTTTAAGAATATTATTTTTCCCTGTTTCTGTTTTTATAAGCAGGAATGCATTTCATGTCAACACGCCTGATTGAATATGGGTTAAGAAAACATTGTGTGGCACTAAACAGTGCTTTCAAAATCACTCATCACTTGTGAGTGGTGGTGCAAGGTACTATAAATGTGACATAGCTCTCCCAAACAGGTTCCTTGATGAAGACAACACAGTCTCTTTCTGTAAGTGTTCCGGTTATGTGTGCTCATGCGGATGACTGTTTGTTTACTTGACTTGTGTATAGGTGTACATGCCTCAGGTTATATTCTATCCTCAAGTATACACAGTGCCTGGATCTGAATACTAAAGCGGCTCAGGGGCACAGGTTGCAGCCTGGAGCAAAGCAAAGACTCGCACAGTTTGTTTGTTATCTTAATGAAGTACGCTTGGATCAGCAGAAGAGAAACATTTCAAGATGCCTTTGCAATGTCCAAAAATTATTGGGAGAGGGGAAAAAAAAAATCAACAAATTATTATATTATATAAATACCAGATTTCTGTCATACCAGCAATACCTTTCTTGCTGTCACTAATAAATGCTGAGCAAAATGAGAGTGAGATTTCGAGGCAGGGAGCTCTCTCAGGCTTCTCAAATTATCAACACTTCACCTGCAGCCATACACAACTCATCGCACCTGTCTATCATAACCTCTAAACCTCCTCCATCTTCATTCCTTTAAGTGCACTAGACTTGTTTTAGTACCTTTTTGTTTACAATCTCCCCACTTTCTACAAATAACCCTTTCTTTAATCTTGCTCCTCTGGTCCAGCTTTTACTTTCATCTCCACCACTTAATCCCTTCACCCCTGTATCCATCCATCTCTCCACCATTCCCAGTGTCTGCTTTCATCTTTCATTTCTTCTTCACACACCTTGGAAGCGAGGAGTTGTTGTTGAGCTTCTATTTGCTGCTGCTGTCTGGCAGCCATCTCTTGCAGCTCCGCCAGCGTCATGTCCATTCGGGGTGTTGCCACCTAGGTAGGGATGAATGGAGGAACAAAAGGAGTCAGTACATATGAATGCTCTTTTTTGTTTCATTCCACAATCTGAGGGAACTATTGACCTCTTTATTCAATTCCAGATCTAGTGCAAGACCACAAGTGTAGCATTGAAATCAGACAAAAGAAACTAATGTTAGTTTTTTTGTGATTCCAGGAACTGTAGAGCAACGGAGAGAATATCATTTTTAACTAAAAAAGCCATTCTCAACTTAAAAGCGTTGTGTCCTTGATTAATTTCTAATTACCATTTTTATACTGCAGGCTGTTTCTGAATTGAATTAATTAGTACTCCTTTGCAAATCATCAAGTTGGTTTGTAGTTAAGTACAAAGAAACATCTTAGTAGATATATGACGCACAGGATGGTAATTATGTACCCATGACAATGTCTTTGTGACTATGCATTAAAAGAGTTTCTATCTGCAGTCATCCATGGAAGCTATAACTCTATTCATAAAAGTTAGTCAAATGAGATGCAGGAAAAGGCAGTTATCAATGAGAACATCTCCATGTTTACAGTATTTAAGTACTAAATTAATAAATCCAGTAAATGAGATGAAAGATATAAAGAAGTCCCCTTTTATCAGTGCTAAATTATCAGTTATTATTGGTAAATATTTCCTAATTATTATCATATCCTCTTTTGCTAACTAAAAAACATGTTTTCTTCTACTGGTGGTATTTCAAATTACCTCAAATTAAATGAGAAAGAAAAAAAACAAGATATAGAAACTTACCCCATTCTCCATCCTTCTGTCTGGGGGACCCTTCACTCCATTTCTCTTTGGCTCTGAGCCTCTTGAGCTTCCTGTGTAACCAACACAATAAGGAAACTCCATCAGACGTCACAAACCACTGCAAAGGTTTACCAAAGGTGACTGCCTAAGTTTAGCACTACCCACGAAACAGTGAACTGAGCAAACTATCGGCCTTTACAGACAGCCGTGAAGAATGACTGGAACTTCCTCTTGCCTTTTCAGTGCTACTGTCTCTGACAAACAAGCATACATACTTAGGTGTACAGGTTTCTCTGGAGTGCAGCTGAGAGTGTAGCTCTTAGCTCCTCTGGGAAACAACTGGGATCAGTGCTCTTTGTGACTTGCAATAATCTCAGGATTTAACCTAATACATAACCGTCTGTGGGTGGGTCTCACAACTGTGTGTGTATGTGCTCGTCTGTGTACATGAATGCACTTATATCCAACCATGCTACTGGCATTTGCCAGCTGAAGGGGATGAGGGGGGGTCTGGCAATCCAGATCCCATCCTTAAAGCCTTGGCCTATGACCAAAGCCCTTTAGCTTGCATAATAGTTTTAGATGACCCTTGACATACTGTATGCATGTTAAATACATTCACTGGTTAAATGTCAGTCTAAACATATGATCACTCTAAACTAAAAGTGACTACAAGCCTCAAGGCCACATCCATACACACATCTACTTTTTAAAACACTTTAAGATGTCAATGTGAGTTTACTCAATTCACCAGAGAATAACTTTTGTCCTCTGACACTGTGAGAGAAAATATGCTTACACAGAAATCAGCAAAGTGTAAACATTTAATTGACTCCATACTGCAGTTAGGACAAAGCATTAACAATATGAACAGCACAGAAACACATTTACCCATCCATCGCAGAAATAAGATAAAACAGAAAAAGGTAAAACAGGACTGGGTTGCAAACATTGAGCAGAGCTAAGCTAACAGTGTGGGAAAACAAGAGCAGGCTAAGATAACAGGAAGGGAAAACAGCCATCTAATCCCTGGGCCAGACTCAAGCTGTGAGGGGTAAAGGGGCTTAGTTACGCAACTGGGGGCTGAGAGGATAGCACAAGACCAAAATACTAGAGTTTTCTGTGTTCCCAAGAAAACTGAAAAGTAACAGGCTTATGACGATGTAGCTGGGACACCCTGCTTCTCACTTGGCCTACAACAGTACAGCTAAATAAGGCTTGTTCAAGGACTTGAGGCCTGCCCTATAGTACCAGTTCAGAAGCTCCTCAGACTACATGTGCACATGTTTAAATGCTGCAGGTATCTCTGGAGTTAACCCCTTGATGCCTGAATTATCAAATCATTGACAGAAAATTCTAATTCTTTGAAAGTGGAGTCTTCATAGGACCTTCTGACACAAAATGTGAAAAAAAAGAAAATAGCAATTTACATATTTTTAATTCGTATCATACTTGATATATCCAACATTTTTAAAATGTATTGCTCACAATTTATGTGTTAAAATTTTATGTTTTATACATTAGACTTTTTTTTAAAGAAAAAAATATGACACTGATGATATAGAGGTCTCAAAACCTGTATGTATCAAATATGATACACTAGGCGTTAAAGGGTTAATAACACTGGTGTCAAATGACTTTTCTCCATGGGTGAAGTGCCCATGGAGAATACAGCTTCTGCTGCGTTATCTGCTGGATGAGTGTTTGGGTTGTGTGTTCAAGGTGGATAAGATGGACACTTACCTGATTCCCTGCTAGGGGCTCGGTTGTGACGCAGAAAGAAGCGCACCTCTGCCCTGTGCTGTCCCCATCGTTGGAGCACATCCAGCATCCTCTCTCCTTCACCTACAGCTCGCTCTGCAGGTGATATACATAAAAAAACACATCAACACTCAAGTTTGGCAAGGTTAAAATATGTGTCATTAGCAATGTAGGTCAAGTGTGCATGTGAGGTTTGCATTGTGAATCCTGTCCGGCTACTAGCCTGACACTGCTCACCTACATTGAAAAGAGATTGATCTGCACCTGGTTGATCTGTCTGAGTAACAACCTTGAGGAAAACAACTGTGATAAGTTGTCAATTATTCTGGCTGGTACCAAGGAGCTCTTCATCAATTCCTCAGACACTTTCTTCAACCTACTTAGGACCATTTCATTACACAAATGGACTGACATATAACTGCCAAGTAGAGGTCAATGAAAGTGTTCTCTTGTAATGGCATTACTGCAAAACAAATCAGGAAGTTTTAGACAGATTATTAACAGCTTAAATCTAAATTTGATGCAAAATGTCACTGCTGTGTTTTCAAGGAGAGTCAACAGGAGCCTGCAGCGAGGCAGCAGCGTAAGACTTTTTCTTTTCAGCATTTGGCAGTCTCTTCTAAGACTACTTATGGACATACTCAAACACAATAATTGGCACTTCATTCACTCTTATGGCATCATCACCATGGAAACAGCGACAAAGCCTGGCTCCTTGAGCTGCGATTCTGAATGCTTCCTGACTCTTGGGCCCCGTTCTGATCTGACATTAACATGCGTCTTCAGAGATCTGATCACAAGTAGACAGCTCTAAGCACGACAACTAACACCTGGCATTAAAATGCATCTCCAATGAGCACTTGTGACTGGATCTCACCTCTATGCGATATGCAAATAAACACATATGCGTTGTTGTTTATAACCAATTTGGCAGACAGGTGGTGAGAGGTATGAAGCGGGGCTCTGTGAAACATTGCACACTTCACAGCTCTAAAATGAAATGAGGTTTAGCCACTCAAAGTAATAATATAGTTATGTTTTTGATTGTAAACTGTAGCAGGACTAATCAGACTGTGGCAGAGGACATAACATGAGTAACATCACTATTCATGACCCGATCTTTGAATCTTTTGAAACTGATGTTAAAGCAAAGTCTGAACAGGGCCTTCCAGATGGGGAAAATGGGGAAAGTATGAAATCTCACCCTCATCTCCCACCTGAAAGATATAGGGGATGGGATTATGGGATCTGCTTCATTTGCATCGCAGAGCCAAAGAGATAAGCCCTTCAAAAAGAAATAACCAAACAGTTGACCACACAGCTAATTTCCATATATAGTCTACTTCAGAAAAGCAATTTGCCTCTAATTAAAGGAAGAAGACAAACAAGTGTCTCCACACCAACTCCTGTCCCTTGGGATACAGCCATATTGCACAAACAAAACAGAGTGTGACTGATATAATCTTCTGCATGGTGTGTAGATGGATAAGTGCAACGCTGGATAAACTGGCACCATCACTCACCAGATCCCCGCCACATCTCAGACAGGTGGCAGTCCGTCTCCCCCGGCTCCTTGCACAAGTCGACCACATCCCGGCACAGCGTCTCCGGGGTAACAGGAACCTCAGTAAAATGCTGGTCATTGTTACTGAGGTATACTGTCAGGAACATCTGGAGACAACACAGGGGGGAGGAGGGGGGGAGGGATTAGATATGGCTGTTAAATAGAAACACAAAATAAAGAATCCTTGCCTTTAGGAAAAGCAGAAAGAACACTTCTCTGTAAATGGTGTCTTATTTTGCTATGATTCAGTGTGTGTGTTAATGTGATACGAGTGCTTCACTGATAGCTGTATTCATTTCCCACAGAGAAATCAGAGACCAGCTCATATAATTCCATTTCACCCCACACCATTTAACTGCTAACTAGTTCTTTCACCACTGAGAGCTCCCTCTACCCAACACACACACACAGACACACACACACACACACTACCCCTGCCAAGCACTCTGAAGGAGCAGACCTCTGAGGACTCCAAAGAAGCTGCATTTGTATGTCAGTGTGTGACTGGCAGATGGTAGAGACTACCTCAGGGCTATCTAAAAAGAAATGGACTATCTCAGTGAAGCTGTCACTGATAGAAGAGGAATGTGAAAGCCTTCAGTTTGACAGGAAAAAGATAAACACACTGAAATTGAGCAGGAAATTAAGCTGTCAGACACTGTATCCCAAAACTGGTATCCCTTTTCAATTCTGTGGTACACAAAACCTCTCTCCATTGTTATAATTCAAATTGGGAAACCAGTTTAATAAAGTAAAGCAAAAGTAGGCTGTGTTAAACTACTTGATGGTCAAATAAAATTGCTGATCTGAGAAGGTTGTCGTGTCATATTCTGCATGTGATACTCTCAAACATCTATAAAAACATTTTGAATTGCCACCTTGTGGTTTTATGTCGCTGCCAACCAGCCATGTTGCAGGAAATTTGGTCAAACTTCCGGAGTTGCAGCATTAAATAATGACCAGAGGTGCTTTGAAGTTTGAAGTCCTTTAACTAACTGAATATAAAATGTCATCACTTGATCATGTTATCTAGACATTTGTGTTAAATTGTGTCATAATTAGCTTATGTTATGTATGCTTTTTAAGGTCACAGTGACCTTGATCTTTGACCATCAAAGTCTAATCAGTTCATCACTGAGTCAAAGCACTTTACAGCTGGAATATGTTTCAAATGTAATTGGATCAGTTAGGTTTGACAGCTTTGATAGGGCCATCATAAAAAGCATTAAAACACAGGTGCCAAAGGCCATAGCACAACTTGAAGTTATTGAGCCCTTTTGTTCCAGCGACAGGTTATAGCACACTATAATGTCTTCAAAGTGACTTCAATATTGTCACAATAGATAAGCAACAGTCTGATACCTACAATTACCTGCAAAGTGTATAATTGTGAGAACAGTACTGTTGCTTGTGTCCTACACCTTCAGGTTATTCAGTCAGGTTTTTCTATTCTCAGCACAGTGCTGTGAACGGCAGTGCCTGTGGGGGCCATGGTGGGAACATCAGGTCAGCAGGGTCACGAGCACAAAGGGATTGGGGGTCGAGCATACAGAGCAGCTGCGGCCATAGAGCAGAAACAAAAGTATTTGGGTTGCTTTTGAACTGTGGGGTGCACCAAGCAAAAGTACAACAGCCTTAAGATAAGTGGCTTTATCCTCTCTTTTCTTCTCTAAACGAGACTTACTGAGTGAGTGGTCAGGTGACGCGTTTCCTCTAAGGATCCCCTTCGCAACATGTACAAACAGAGAGGGATTGTTTTTTCTCACATTGATGAGGTGAAGGTGGACCTGAGGAGGAGGACTGACTCAACTGGTTTGTTCCATAGGGATGCAAATAAAAGATTCCCATCAATAGAGCTAATGAGTAGTGAGTCATCCTTCTCACAAATTTTCAGTGCAGCAATGTCTGTAAACAGAACATTGTTCATTTGATTCACTGGCCATGGAAGAGTTAACAGCTCTGTGGAGGAGGGCCACCCCCAGAGAACCAACTCCTGCCTGCTAATTAGAATAGTTTTAGTAATTGTGGTGTGTAGTTCAGAAATCAAATGCAATCAGTCGACATAATAAATGACACTGTTGGAGCTGGTAATTAAAAGAAAACCTCAACTGGCAGCAATTTCATGTAGTCTGCATTTAGCTAAGGTTTCCAAAGAAGCCATTCAGAGATGAGTGCAGAGCAGCTGACATCATCACAACTTCCCGACAATGTAGGACATTCAAATGACCCTGTTAGTATTTGGAGAGTGAAGGGGAAACAACAGAGTGTGGGGTGTGGAGGCTGGGACTAGACCAGAGAGAGTGAGAAGACAGACACACTGATAGGAGGTGAAAGGAGTCTTGGGGGTGGCAATGCCTACACCGAAAGCACATTCTCCCCAGCACTAAAGTTAATGATCCAGGCCACCACTGCCCAGTCCCGCCCTCAGTCTAGATGAGTTAGCAATTTGCTGCTGACCTTCATCCACCTAATACCTGCCACTGCTTATGGGCTCGTATAGTGCGCACACATGTGCTATATATACATAATTAATGAAGCTGGACAACTTTCATATATATGTTTTGCATATTAAAATTTCATATTGGATATTAATATTGCTTTGGGAACATTAAAAGACTTCAAATGGCAATATGTAACACATTAACATCTAGTTTTTTTCTATCTCCCATTACTGTACTCATATTGAAGGAGTTCACCTCAACGCTGTTCATGATGATTCACACTTATGGCTGTCTCAATAAATTCAGCAGAAGCTGACGTTGTCTGAACATGACAGATCCTGTTTGACTTTCCATTATCAGCTGAGGAGTGTGTGTGTTAACCAGAATACCTTACGTGTAACTCCTCATGCACACACAGATATTGTCATAAAGCCAATATTGGATATAGCCTTGTAGTGATCAGAATATCTGATTTACTACATAATGCCCAACTCTACTACAAAGTCATTTACTGGTCTTATGAAGGGGAAGAAACAGCCCTGAGAGGTCTACCTAGACACGGAGGTGAGACGAGTGGACTGACCACGTGTTGCAACTCAGCCAGACAACTTGAGAGTTCATTAAATATTCATAGATAAAACAGCCAGTAAAATTAAACAGCTCAATAACAATCTGATAGACCTGTTTTATAATAGACAAACAGTAGCAGCAACTACAGCTTAAGTAGAAAGTATCACCTTGTAGCTTTACACACCCCGGGGGCTGAGCACTACCAATCTGGATTCTATATGACAAAGTTTGATATAAATGTGCTCCACTTGCCTTCTGTTTGTCAGAGACTGTGACAGAAGCAACTGCTGAACTGCACTGCCTTCGTACCTGAGACGGGGCAAAAGGATAGCCGTGGGGATAGGGGATGGGCCGCCTCTGCTGCTCTATTATAGCAATATATTTCTAATTCCATCATGGCATCAGCTAACTCAGAGCTGTCTCTGAGGGTTTTGCAGTGGTGTGACAGCTCAGAACTGCAAACTGACAATTATAGGCAGTGTAAAGAACTGTGGCTGTACACTGCAGCCTGCACTGTAGATGTTCTCAAAACACAGCAGCTATACTGCTAGGTCATTGGGGCTATATCTCAGGGATTAAGTTAATCCGCTATATAAAAATATAGCCTTTCAACAGACTACTGGCTCAGTATTACAATAGTAATCTTAAATTCAATAGCCTGCAGCTAGGCCACAGCTACTATGCCTTAAGATGAAGAGAGCAATCCTTCAGGGTAACCGAGGTCCAACAGTATAGAAGAGCTCACTCTTCTGAGCAGATTTCACCGTCCAGTAACTGGTTTGAAAATTTTAAATCCATAAAATTAGGAACTGTAGCAACTTAGTTTGAACAAAAACCTACACAATCTTGGGGGTCAGTGGTGCATGATTAAGACCCTCTGCTCTGGACACAAAGACACAGACAGGAGTGTGTGTGTCTCAGAGATGGAAGGCTATAATACATCAAACCCCCAGACAAAAGATACACTGTAAAAAGAAAACATCTAAAGAGGAGATGAGTGACTGCAGCTGGCAGCACTTATTTGACCTGCTCTGCTGAAAAGGACCAAGAGGTTGTGAAAGACTGACTGAAAAAAACAACAAAGAGATATATTGTAACAGCTGTTCTGGGTTATGGTATGGAAACCAGTGTCTATATCAATGATTCTGTCCTAGGTGAAGTTAAATAAGCCGCAGTGCCTGTAGGGAGGCGTGGGGCTATTTTCTGAGATACTTATATACTATATATATCTGCTGTAAAGCTGACTCCCCATAAAATGCTAATTTGGATCTAAACTGTATAATTTGGATCCTTCACCGATCAGAGCCACAGAGACCCTGAAGCATGGAAACAGGCTTTTCAAGCCATTCTAGTTGTTTAGAAAGAGGACACTGAGATGACTTTAGTTGAAAGATCCACACTGTACCCGTAACTGATTACAGGAAGGAATGCTGTGTTGATGTGTGTGGCACTCCCACTGATCGTTCTGATAACGTATATGTGCACTGCAGCAACTGAGCGGTGCACATAAACGGCGCAGGAAACTGTTGTCTTGATGCAGCGCTTCTCAAGTCAAGAGAAAATCAAAATCAAGTTAGAAGAAAAGTCCTCTGATGATGTGATTCTAAACGGTCCTAACAGCAAATCGATCCCCCTGTCCCTCCTTGAAAATCTGCTCTCTCCTTGTGAGGGTCAAATCTACTCCATTAGCCTCTCAGGAACATCACCCAAATACAATTGGTCGCATATTGAGTTAAGGGTGATCAAAACTGTCAGCCACTGCAGTTTCTCATTTCCAAGAATAGAGATATGACAAGGGATTGTAAAGTAATGGAATCACTCTGCAACGTCAGAATAACTAAACAATGAAAGTCAAACCTGTCACGGAGAATCCAGCAGTTTAACTAAACATATTAACAGTGCAGAGATTGCCCCTTATCTTAGAAAATCCAATTTCTGAAGCAATCAATTTTCAAAATCATACCTAGTTATTTTTTTTTTAAATCCATAATTTTTAAGGCTTAAATTTCCTAATTTGTCTATTTTTAGTGGAACTGCAGATTACCTTTTTAAAACTGCCACAGAATTGCATGAGTCTCTTTAGTCTGGTATAACATAGGATATCCAAAGAGAACCTGTATATAGACTAGATTATGCCCAGGTAGACCTGATTACCACCAGCTGCTGACAAGGGAGTGAAGAATAAACAAGAGGAGGTAGTATAAATGAAAAACAGGAATGTAAAAATCAATTGTCCTGATTTAGCAGGTAAAATTACTCTAATGGGTGAGGCAGATTTGGTAGAGTACACTGGGACTGACTGCCACTGAATCAAAACATCTGACACAATGACTTAAGGGACAATAACTTGGAAAGTGGACTGTGCAACTCAGGGTGACAGCAACAGAGGATAATGGGACAATATCTTTGACCACACCTGAAGGGTCTCACCTTTGGGCTGCCAGGCCTTCTGTCCACACACACTTTCAATTACAGACATTGCTGTGGTAGGCAAATGAGTCAACTAGGTCTTATTGAGGGAGTCACCTCTGAATCTGATTACAGCAGGTGTGTAAGACACTGCAGCAGCATCTCTCGCTCTGCGTGTGTCTCCCTGCCATAGCTTCAAGAGTTGACACGGTTCCAACATAGCAGTCCTTCAAAAAGGCAAGGCAGCAGAAAAATCCCTGATGGCTTTATGCGTTATTCCACTTCATCTCTCATTTACTCTCTCCCACTTTCTCCATGCTGCAATAGGGGGTGAGGGAGAAAAGGTCAAGGGTAACAATAGCACAACGCATATGGAATCAGAACACACAATAGCCTCATTCAGCAGCAACATTCAGTAAAAAAAAAAAAAACACGCAGCTTTTACACACAGTGAAGTTGCAGCAAGCTGTGACTCTTACATCAGGACAACCTCTTCTCTCTCTGTCTGCATTGCAGTACTTAGCCTATCACTTCATAATCGGCACTCTCGAAATACTGTTCCATTCCTGGTCTACGTGATGAGACAGTTCCTACTCCGTGCTTATCTGAGAGATAAGGGAAATGGGAGTCAAAATTAAGCAGAAGGGAGAAGATGTCTCCCTTTTTTCTGAGCCATACTGACGAGTGGATGAAGTCATTCAGAGAAACAACAAGGCCATCACAACCTGGATATACAGACTTAAATAACCTGCAAGTGCTGTAGAAATAAACGACTGAAAACTACAGCATTCACAGAATTGTTAACACAGACAGCCTCTTGTATAGGAATTTGCTATATGCAAAATAATCTTTTATCAACTCTCCTTAGCTCAGGAGGGAAGCTAACAACCAAGAGGTAGCCATCCGAAATGTGGCAGACACACTAATTGGCTTCCTAAAAAAATGCAGTCTGAATGATGTCTTTGTGGTGTTTAATCTGTCATATGCAAAATAGTCTGTGGTGAAGCAAGAGAGTGAATGGATGGAGGAGGAGGCTGGATTTTTTTTTTCTGGGGGGGGACATTAGCCACATTTGGGCCAGCAAAACATGGGTCTAAATTTAGTTTATGGACAATAGTTTTATATTCCCATAAGTCCACGGACAGATGGAGCACTCACACAGCAGCAAGCACGTGATGTCCCTTAACATCACATGTTTTAGCCCATTCAACACCTTATTTCCAATACATACACACACACAAACAAAACATCATAATGTCATCAAAAAGGACACAGGCAAAATACAGAGATGATGACATAGTGCATGAGGGCTAACGTTCATTCAGCGTGGAGTTAATAGTTTATTAACCCCAACCTGAGAAAGGAACCGGTGGTTGAACTTTTCTCACCCTGTCTTTTATTCATCACTTCTCACGACTGACAGAGTGCAACTCTACCAACGTCTCCCAGGACTAAATGCACATCATTAACCCCAGAATCTAAATGATATGTTGTCACATTGTCCTCACTCTGTGAAAAGGGGTGTTTCTGGAACTACACTCCTCTAATGTGTCATTATTCATTATTCGTTTTACATGGATTCTTCACAGGTCCAAGTCAATGAGTTTTTCAAGTTGAGTAAGTTGATACCTGCTAAGGTGGCTCTGGTGTGCTTCCACTCAGAAAACAGGCTAATGTTATGCTTGTATTATGGCACTGGTACACTGCACAGACTGCTATGCCTTATGGGAAAATTATTCAGTTTGTTTACGATATCATGAATTGTGGAATAAATGTGCCTTGTGACCAAAAGTTAGAATACTCTCTCGTATGATATTAATAAATAGATAAACAACTTGTATGCTGACAATATCAACATAACTGTCGCCCCTTCAGTCATCCTGACAACCCCTTCTTGTCAGACAAAAAGTCAAATCGATGCGCTTGAAGTTCTTGTGTAGCACTGATGTGACAGTCTGCTTACGTAACCACCGCATACTCTCCCACAGAGTAAACACAAAGACGGTGGTGGCCACAGAGAAAGCCTACTCAGGTTTCTGTTGACACACAGCAAAATCAGACTTCTCAAAGCATTAGCTCATTTTCCCAGCACTATAACACGCAGCCACAAAGCCCAGCAACCGTGAGATTTGTATTGGTGTAATCAAGACACTGTACAAAATGTGTGCAGGCAAAATTCAATAATGCAGGTCAGGTACATAAAAGTTTATCAGCTTGGAAATCTACTCAGCAAGCAATTCGCATCATGACAGGGGAATGAGGAAGTGATATGGGATTTGTATCTGTAACATTTGAAATCCAAACTCATGCAGAAGCTTTTCCTGACTGATGCTAACACGTTTTGCTTCCCTGTTTGGTTTCTCTTCTTTTAAGCTGTTAGAACAGTCTGCCGGCCCTACTTTATCTTGACATAAAGTACACCAACATGAAACATGGGCTGAAAAAGTAGCACGTGATTCAAGCTAAAATTTGGATGATCTGCAGAACAAAAACTGGTTTAAGCAGTGACAAGAGTAAGTCAGGGGTAAATGAGTTATAACATGCTATGGTTCAATAAAGGGTAAGCATCCCTTATCAGGATGCTGCCACAGCACAGGCACACACACAGTGTGTTCTCAACAGCACAGTGTTAAAGAGTCGCTGCAGCTCATTGTGTTCGGGAAACAGTGACCCCCTATTTACCATCCCCAGCTAGCAATTACGACACGACATTCTCACTACCCCCACGAGCCCCTGGCCTGTACAAGCAGGGTCATGGGCTACGGGTGTAATTTCTAAGACAATACCTCACATCAGACACAGAAAAATAGAGGCCATTTTGTGTTTATCAGGCGAATACCAGAAGCTGTATCCCATTCAAACACATACTCAGATATATTCAGAGGTTGGGGTACAGGGGGGAGTTACCATGGCCTCATGTGGCATGTAAAGAAAACAGACCTTGTATGAAAACATGTAAGGGTGATATTGGTGTCAACAAGAACTGAGCTTGGTGATAACAGCGGAGCAGACTGAGGTCATGCACCAGACAGGAGTTATCCAAATATGACTCCATTGCTAAGATGATTAATTCACTGATCAAGCTGTTTTACTGGAAGCACAGGTCTGAGCTGAGAAGGGCAATATTAATGTAGCCTGAGCATACTGACTGAAAGGATTACACTACATTTTTTTATCTGCTAACATCACTGAAGCCATAGCATAACTGTGAGAGATTTTACATATTTGTTCAAAAAAAGACAAGGGTCCAGAATTAATCATAGAGGCAAAAAATTAATACTATAATATTAACAAATTAATATTCCATTAACTAATAACTAAATATCCTGTCAACTATTGCTGATATGGGCCTGGTTTTGAAATGATAAGTTGCTTAAGTGATTAGCCGATCAACAAAAATTTACTAGTAACTATTTTGATAAGACAGATCAATCATTTGAATCAGTGACAAAAATATAGTAAGTATAGTAGTAACAAAGACAAAATGCCAAACAATCTCTGGTTTCAGGCTCTAAACTGCAAGTATTTGCTGGTTTACTCTGTTGTCTACAATCATAAAGTGATGACTGCAACAATAAGTATGTCACAATGTGCTCAGGGGTATTTTTCACACGTACATTATTGAATTAATGTTTGTTCACAAAAGCAATTGCTTACGTCATGATGAGGATATGCATGATTGTCAGGTAAACAAAGCTGTAGACAAAAGATTCTTAACTAATGGTAACATATGACCAATGTAACCATTACTATTTTGGATTTTTTTCTTTTACTCACAAGAGAGCAGAGCCGCAGCACTTAAGTAAATATTTTTTTAACAAAACTGTCACTATTTTTGTTTATCGGGAAGGTTATTTCTCTATAGTCAGCACATGCAGGCACACTGCTGTCCACTGCCCTCTCTGCACAGATCAAAGAAGTGCTGAGAGATAGAGGCTTGCTCTGCAGCAAAAGCAGTGGACCTCTGATGATGATGGTGATGGTGATGGCAGGAGTCCAGAGTTGATATTGGCACAGCACCAGCAAGACTTGGCAGGTGCTTCCATCTTGTTGTGTGCCCCGAGAAGGATTGGTGTATTTATACGAACAATGCGTAGAAATTAACTGAATTTATCCAAAGTTAAATTAATGGTGTCTGGTAAATCTTAACTGTCCCACTACTGGATATATTGACATAACAAGACATTTTGACGCAGGGCCAGACTGTATATGCCAGACAGCAAACAAATGATGTAACTTCTAGTATGATCACATGCTCCGATTAAACACAAACTAATAAACTTCACAACAGGAGCCTGTGTTGCCATAGTAATCACACAAAGTGGCAACTGCATCAACTTGCCACGTCAATTTAAATGTCCAGGTAATTCGCAGTGTTGTATCACTGCGGGGTTGGAACAGCGATATAATATCGAGAAACAGCAACAAGAATCCATGGGACAATGTTGAAATTTGTATACAAATGAAACAGAAACTCACCGGCATCATTTTAGCTTCGTACCGCATTTAGCTAACCAACACTGCATGAATCCCCTCGGGCAGTTTTCGACGAAAGCGACGGGACTGGCGATCACTTTAATCCCAGAGCCTAAACCCGCTACGGGCAAGGCTACTTTCTCCTGCTTGGGGTCCCGTCCTACATTCAAAGGAAGCACAGGACATATTTCATGAATTTTACCAACATTTGAGAAAACAAAACGTACAAATGCAGCTACGTGTGTCCCGTCGACCTGTTGCAACAAATAACAAGGCCTTCAAGACAAAAGTTTCCGTTGTAGTTGTGTTTGAGCATCGCCTTAGAACTTTGTAACGTCTCGTCGCGAGCGCGCAGCACTGCTGTAAAACTCATATACTGGGGGCAAACTAGAGAAAGACAACTTATGATAGCGTGCAGGTAATATTTGATGTTTTGTAGGTTTTACTTACACGAGAAGGCGAACGAAAATCAGCCCGAAACCCCGTTGACTGACAGCGTTGCTCGGTGGCTCGCAGCCTATCCCAGAGTGACGTATCGAGAGGAAACTCATTCCTCTTTGGAATTCAAGCTCCGCCTCGTCCTACAGCGGAAAACACCCCCACAGTCCAGACCTGTCCGGTGTAAACACCGAGCAATACGCACTTCACCCACCTGTTGCATGTTAAATCTAATTTTTCGAAAAGTATCACCACATGGTAACACTATGCCAGGCGTAGACTCTACTCTTGGCGACACAGTGAACTTACATTTCAGGTGGAAATTAACCTGAGTTGAATCGGAGCGAAGTAAGAAGCTCCACTCTGATCATTTTTCAGAAGCTGAAAGCTGAAGTTGAAGTGGGTTGAAGCAGTTGACAAACAATAGAAGTCGGAGAGGACATATTGAAGGTACTTCAGTAGAAGTAAGTACTAAAGGAATCAGCTGCACGTAAAATAATTCAATATATTAAAATTAAAAGTACTTAACGCAGAAAAATATGTCCTCTGTGACCAGGATATATTATGAACACCGATTATGATTATGTGTGTTAAAATTGTTAGGAGCATTTAACCATTTAACCCTCTTAACCGTGTACAGCTGCATTTTAATGTATGAAAAGTGCTTTGTAAATGAAGACTGATTTGATTTGATATTAATTTATATAATCATTACATGTGCAAAAATATTAATTTGTTAATGAATTAGTAACTAAATCTGCCAAATAAGTACCAATCAAGTTCCATAAAATAAATTAATAAGTGAATGAAATAATCTGATAGGGTGAAAGGTGAGAGTGTGCTAGCTGGTGACAACTCCGCTGTCATGAAAAGGGACATTGTGAAATTAGTATCATTGGGAAGAATACAATTATGGAATAAGGAAAAAAGAGTATTTTTACAAATTAATTATAAAATGATATTTTATGATAAATTAACTTTTTCTCATTTACTACATGATTTCAGAATTTATTCCATCGCTTGACTTAGGAGTGATCTCTCTGTCGGGACATAGACGATCCTAAGAAAAAAATGGCGCTTCAACTACAACTCCCAGGATTCACATTCAACGGCGAGCGAAAGGATCAAACACGCAGGCAGCACATTTTTGGCACGTTGGTACCTCCCTGAGCGTACGCAGCTCGCTGCTGTGCAGGTGCTTTGCATAAGGGAGCTCCTTCCTTTCGTCTTAACAGTGCCAGACGCTACCTGAAGTCATGGCTGACCAGGTGGCCGCCATGTGTGATCAGCTTATCAAAGCTGTGAATGTGATGATGGATGCGGAGACAAGCCAAATTTACCGACTGGAGGCCCTAAAGGTAGCATCGTTATGGGGTTGCTAGCTTAGCCGCTATCTAGCTGCGCTTGTCATTTATTTGCCGCTGCTGTGAAAGTACCATTAAGTCCCCGCTAGCCTTAATAAAAAGGTAGCAGTCACCGGCAGGGTTAGCGGTAACAACGTCGCTCTTACAGTCCATTGAGGTTCGTAAACCTAAGCTAAATACGCAGGGATGATGGCCAGATGCTGTGTGAGCTAGCCGGTATGCCATGACTAACACCTCACCACCACCTCACTGCCGACTCACCCTCATTCATTCATAGAAATGGTAACATTGGCTTTATGACTGGTTGTCCTGGGCTGGGCTGTGACAGATAGCACCCCATTTAATTTGGCTAACTAACATTGTGTCGCTAATTACCCCTGGTTTTGCTAGCTGCTAGGTTAGCTGCATGCTATTTAAGTAGTTATTGTAATGTTACTGAGGCAGCTGTTGGCTGTAACCTCTAGACACTGACTGACACAGTACATATATAAGGCAATATTAGGTTGATTTATATGTCTTTTATTTCAAACGTTATACTTCTTTGTAAAATAACACACTTTATTTTTATAATCATTTCACCACAGTTTTGTGAAGAGTTTAAAGAGACAAACTCCTTCTGCGTCCCATGTGGTTTACAATTGGCCGATAAAGCCCAACCAGCTGTGGTGAGACACTTTGGTTTGCAAATCCTGGAGCACGTCATCAAGTGAGTGAGACATAACAATCAATCAAGTATAACAAAGACTAACATGCTAAAGATGCATATTTTATAGAGAGCTTGCTTTTCCTGCAGGTTCAGATGGAACAACATGCAACAGCAAGAGAAGGTGCAGCTGAAGGAGTGTGCCATGCAGCTGTTATCAAATGTAAGTGTGACGTAACAGGCTGTGGAGTATATCACCACCTCTCTTATATAACTCATTTACCTCATGCAACATAGACATATATCTGATATGACATATATCTTTCCTTTGCATCTCAAAAGGGTACCCATTCTATCCTGGAGGAGGAGAGCCATATCAAAGATGCCCTGTCACGCATCACAGTAGAAATGATTAAGAGAGAATGGCCGCAGCATTGGCCAGATATGCTGAAAGAGATGGGGGCTCTCACTAACCAGGGGGTGAGTAACTGTTTCACAGAGCATCTCTCATGCCTTTTGAATACACTTATGTAATAACTTACATGCAAATAAGTACTGTTATATCAACTTGGCCAATGGTATATTCACTACTTTACTAATTTATCCTGTTGTTACAGACTTTTTAAAGTGAAATCTGATTGAATGAGATATTGCTAAAATTGACTTGGGCCTTTCATAGGAGGCACAGACAGAGGTGGTGATGTTGATCCTGTTGAGGTTGGCGGAGGATGTGATCACCTTCCAGACGTTGCCCACCCAGCGACGCAGAGACATCCAGCAGACACTCACCCAAAACATGGAAAACATCTTCAGTTTCATGATGGCGATTTTGCAAGTTCATGTCGAGGACTACCGCAAACTGGTCAGTGGGCTCTCAACTTTAATTTTGTAGAAATAATTCACATTAGAATACATTTGATTAGCATTGTTTTTATCTATTGGTAAGTTAGTATTGTACACTGTTATTTATATTGCTGAAATTAAAATTTGACAGTAAATTTTTTCCTTTTATTCAGAAAGGGGCACTCGGACATGAGCTGAAGGTGAGAAAACATCACTGGATCTTTATTCTGAGACAAACCTCTCATGAGCTGGGTTGTTTTTGTGTTACTGTCTTCTCTCATTTCTTTATCTTCTACTCTTATTCCCTCAATTTTCCATGCTCAGGCCAGAGGTCACAGTCGAGTCGCAGTGGCTACACTAAACACACTTGCAGGCTACATAGACTGGGTTTCTCTGGTGCACATCACCTCTGGAAACTGCCATCTACTGGAGATATTATGTTCACTACTGAGTGAGCCCGAGCTGCAGCTGGAGGCAGCAGAGTGTCTGCTGATTGCCATCAGCCGGAAGGTGAGTCACAGGGAAATTACATGTAGAAGAGCCATGGTGAAGCCACAGCATCTGCTCGGTAGCTTATTTTTCAGCCCCATTTCTCTCGTATGTTTACCTCATTTGTCACATGGTTACTACTGTGTGCCATCTTAAAAAAAACATCATACCAGACTTTAATGGTAATCCCTGAAAGAAGTGGTGCTGATTCAGAACAGTAGTGCTACCATATGGTCTTTCAAAACACACTCATCTTTTTATCGGAATTCCTTAACAAATATACCGATTGAAAGTTTGTTTGTTATTTATATGATCATAATAAGCAGTGTGTCATTCTGTCACAGGGAAAGCTGGAGGATAGGAAGCCATTCATGCTGCTGTTTGATGATGTGGCCATTCACTACATCCTGTCTGCAGCCCAGTGAGTACAGCTCCTTCTCTGCATCATTCCTCTTCAACCCACCATTTTCACTTTTATTGAATGGTTTGTGTGTGTTTTATTGCAGGTCGGCAGATGGTCCAGCGATATGTAAGAAATCCTCTCAGTCACAGTAAGTCGTGTGAACCCTCTGCCATCTGTGGAGCACAGAAACGGTGTAAAAGAGTTGTTGAGCAGTGTATTCTCTCTGTCAAGATGTGACTTCCAGTTCTGTGTGTATATATGTGCAGAGTGGGGGACGTAATGGAGCGACGCTACATCTTCCTGAAGAGGCTGTGTCAGGTCCTGTGTGCTCTGGGAGGCCAGCTCTGCTCATTAGTGGTGAGTTTGTCCACACATTGAAGTTACACATGGAGTTCTATCTTCCATTAAGGCTTAGTCCACAGAAGCATGTTACGCAGTTTATGATGGATCATTGTGAAATATCACGTTCTCTCTAAAGGGGTCAGAGGTTGAGGTTGAAGTACCTGCAAATCTCAACAAGTACCTGCAAGCCTTGTTGGCCTTCACTACACATTCCAGTCAGGTGAGATATCAAATCCTTTTATTAAAGACTGCATTTGGTATATGAATCCCTCCATGTTTGACTCTCTCCTCTTGTGGACCCTGTCTTCCTGTTCTCGTAGTTTTTGAAGTCCTCCACTCTGGCTACCTGGGGAGCTTTGTTCAGACACGAGACTCTGTCAAAGGATTCGGTTGTCGTGGAGATGGCCACCAAATACCTCAGAGCATGTATGACCAACCTAGTCAAGGTAAGACAGTGGTGTTTGTGCTACTGTTGCCATGTATGGCCAGACAGTGTGTTACTGAATGTTTTCTTTCATCTTCGGTGTCTCTCTCTCTTCAGACCGGGTTTCCATCTAGAGATGACAGTCCAAGTTGTGAGTACTCCCGCGTAGACTTTGACAGCGACGAGGACTTCAACTCATTCTTTAATTGTAAGTATAACAGATTCAGCTTCACTGTAATTAGGATCAGTACTTTCAACGTTTTATCCCATTATGTATTTCATGGAGTGTTTTCATGCTTCACAGCTTTTCGAGCACAGCAGGGAGAGGTGCTGAGGAGCGCATGTCGCATCGTTCCTCTGGACGCCTTTCAGATAGCAGCAGAATGGTTGCAGTATCAGATTGCCAGCCCTATTGACATGGGGGATACCACATGTAAGTGCTTGTCCCCAAAATCATTCTTTAAATCTGTCAACCGTAGTGGAAAAAAATCCAGTTTGATGATTGTCATGGATTTTAAATGCAACAAGTGAACTTCTCTCTAACTTCTCCTCCTCATTAGCTAAGACTGCAGAGGGACTGTGCTCCCTCTTGTCTCCATCTGTGGTCCAGTGGGATGCAATGACCATCTTCATGGAGTGCATGGTTGCACAGATTATCAAAAGTCTGGAAGTGGAGGTAACAGGAGCAGTTTTCAGTAAAAGTAAAGTACAACTGTATAAGGAATTAAAGCTGACTGATGTAAGGTCTCTGTGTCCTCCTTTACTGTGTAGAAGCTGCCCATAGACCAGAGCATGGAGCTGCTGCAGGCCGTGCTGAACTACGACACCAAAGACCCACTCATCTTGTCCTGCGTGCTCACCAACGTCTCTGCCCTCTTCCCTTTTGTCATACACAGACCACACCTCCTGACACAAGTCCTATACAAGGTCAGCTTAGTCATCATTGGTTGCCACATATAACTTATGTCCACTATACATGTATTATTATCGTATATACTTATAGGCACATGGAAATTCATAATGGGAATAATAAATTATCTCATGATTTGTGATATGTAGAGAATTGGAGACTTGGACATGGATAAGTAAGTTTTTCTCTTTTGATTTCTCTGCAGCTTTTTAAAGCCATCACATTTGAGATTGGTCAGGACAGTAAGGTGAGTTGCTCTCTGGGAAATACTGTATATCAGCGCTATTCTTCAATCTTTTCATTTAAGACTGAAAAAAATCTATTTTCCTGCTGTCATCTTCAGGCACCTCGGACCAGAGCTGTAAAGAATGTGAGGAGGCACGCCTGCTCTTCTATCATCAAAATTTGCCGGGATTACTCAGAGTTCATCTTGGTAAATGTCCTTGCATTCATGTTAAAGTAAAATAATGTGTTGGGGGTTTTTTTTTAGCAAAATATGATGTCATGCAACCACAATGCCAGTGATTAAATATTTAAGACAGCTGTATGATAACAATGATTTTTTTTCCCCCCCTCCAGCCTTGTTTTGATATGTTCTACAATCACGTGAAGAAGCTGTTCTCAAGTGACGCCACGCTGACTCACATGGAGAAATGTTCACTGATGGAAGCGCTGGTGCTGATCAGTAATAAGTTCAAAGACTTTGCAAAGCAGAAGGCTTTTCTAGATGAACTGATGGCGTCCGTGGTGGCAGAATGGACCTCAGACGAGATGAGGCAGTGCGTTTGAATTCATTTCATTCCCCTCAAACTGCACACGACGGATATTAATATCATGACAGAGAAGTGACCATCATGACTTGTTTGTGTTTCAGTGTACTGTGGGACCCTGCCGTCTTCCTGTCTTTCGTTGGAGCAGATCAGGTGGTCACTGAGCAGAGTGCAGATAGAGACGGGACGGGCCTTAACAGGGGACGGGTAAGTGTATAGGTGTAAACTCTGAGGGCTCTTGTATGTCCCACCTGAGTTTCTGTCAACAGGCTTTTTCAGATGACGAGCTGCAGGTGGAAAATAAACTAAACCCGTGTTAATCACAGAGCACTCAGAATTTGAAACGCTTATAACATTGCTGGGCATAGATGTGTTTCCAATAGCATTTGATGTCCACATTAGATTCAGCATCTCTTATCAAGCTTATTTCTGTTGTTTTTGTGGACTGTCGGGTCAGTGTGACCAAACAGATCAACACTCAAAGACAGTCCCTGTCAGTGACCTGCCAGACAGAATGTGTCAGTCATCATTTTTTTGTATCAGCCCAAAAAGCACACTTTTTCACTTTTTTTTTTTTTTTTTTTTTTTTTTTTGGTTTTAATT
>OMNW01003656.1:68771-82651 GCA_900303245.1 Selene dorsalis
TTCATAATAGCAGACGTTTACAGCTGTGCTAGCTGCCCTGAGACTATATTTAGGCACAGGGGAATGTTACCTTTCTATCTATGTTTTGTGTGTTGCATACTAGCATTTGCAAGTTTGCAAAACTGCTGAGGATGGTGAAAATGTCATTAGTTTTGCAGGTGTTGCTTTGGCCATGAGTTGTTTAACCGGTTGTCCATCCTTTCTCTTTCGTTTAACTTTGTCTAGTTGAGCTTTTGTTTGTATGCCATGTTGGGGGTGGTGAAACGAGCACGTTGGCCTACAGACCTGGAAGAAGCTAAGGCGGGTGGCTTTGTGGTGGGTTACACCCCTGCCGGAGCCCCCATCTACAGAAACCCCTGCACCGCCCAGTTTCTGGCGCTGCTGCCCAACCTGTTGGCTCTTATCAGGTACACCAGTGTGTTGTCACTGCTTTATGTCCTTATTATCCCCATATGAGGGGATTTCTCACATGATATATTCATTGCATAGTGAACAAACATGTCGACTCAGAAAGAGAGTCTGAGCTCGATTTTTAGGTTGGACGTGTTCATGGGCGTAAAATCAGGAGGTTTAACAATGTGTGAATAATAGTTCTAGTCAATTATATTGTTTACTTTTGACTGCAGGACTCACAACAGTCTGTACATGCCAGAGAACATGGCTCGTCTGAGTGAGACCTTTTCTAAGGCCCATGAGGTGATGGATGCAGAGAAAAATGTGGTTCTTGGTAAGAGGAGCTTTCTGCACTCACTTCCCCCACAATATGTCATCACTTATTAAAAAAAAAACAGCGGTTAAATCTTCTCAATATGTGTCTTCTGTAGGTCTCTCTCAGCATCTCTTGGATATTTATGACTCTCCAGTGTGTCGAACCAACCTGGAGCGCATGCAGGGATTTTTCAGCACATTGTATGACAACTGGTAAGAATTGTTGTACTTTTGCCTCCAAACGTTTTAAGCTTTATTTATACCACACACGCTGTTGTAGCTGAGATTCTACCTCCTTGTCTGCTCTTTACCTCTGTAGCTTCCATGTCCTGGGGAACGCAGGTCTGTCCCTGCAGCAGGAATTCTACACCATTGAGAGGTTGGCTCAGGAAATTGCTGGCTCTGCCTTTGTCTCCCTCGATCATGTGCCTGACCACAGACTTCGCCCTATGATTCATATCCTTATTTACTTTAGCTCCAATTTATTTAGCATTTTTTTGATATTGCCACGTTTTAGTCAGTCATTTGGTAATGTGTACACAATCTTTTGTTTAGATCCATTTGTAATAATAGGAAGAAAAGGAATGGCTTTATTAATCCTCAAAGGGAAATTAATTTGTCTGTCAGCTCATCTACCATTTGCAGAAGAATTAAAAAGCCTAATGGCTGTAGGTATGAAGGATCTTCTTCGCACATACATTACGTAATGGATACTACGCTACGTGAACAAATCTGAGCTCTTAACACTGACTTTCCTTAACACGTGTACGGGTGTTTTTGAGGCAGCTGGTGCAGTCCTGTCCTCCAGAGTACCACGAGAGTCTGCTCTGCCCCCTGCTGGGCCCTCTGTTCGCTTACATGCAGCAGGTCAGGATCCCCACACTTCCCATTCTGTAATATCTCATCATGAATCACACCATTGAACACACTTTATTCACTGACTCACGGTTGTATTGATGTTTCCAAATGTCTTGTCCTTGTTTCTGCTTCATACTACAGCGGCTCAACGCCAAGTGGCAGGTCATCAACCAGAGGACCTCCATTAAGTAAGTTATGAGATAGTGTTTCTGTCTGTCTCTATGGTAACTAACTATAAAGCCTCTGTTGATTATAGATTAATTCTTTAATGTGTTTTTTTGTAGCGGTGAGGATGAGGAGGAGGTGGTGTGTCAGGAGAGCCAGGTGACGCAGGAGATGCTGGAGGAGCAGCTGGTGCGCCTGGTCTCCAGGGAAGTGCTGGATCTTCTCAGTAAGTGCCGGCATCCCTGGTAACTGCCCCCGTTTTAGCTTGTGTGGCAAACAGCTGTTGTCTTCCAAAGAGCATGCTGTATTGGTGTTTGGTCAAACATCAGAGTAAAAGATAAGAGTTTGGCTGGGAAAGGAGTGTTTAAACCAGCATGAGTGCTGTGTGGCAGCCACTTGTCATTTGTTGGCACGAGTCATAATTAAAAATAATACATTTATTGCAAATGTGATTTTTAGTATGATGCAGTTTAAATAGTTTTCTGATGGTAACATGATATCCCTGTCTACACTGACTGTAAATCAAGGTGTGAAGTGATGCTCGGGGCTTATTCCTTAATACTGCTAATGCACTTTAGTCATGTGATGAGGTTGTGTTTCTGCCAGCTACACAAGCTAAAAATGGTTTCAGCCCACATTAGGAAAGTGCAAATACAAGCCACGATTCCTTAGATAAAGCTAAGACACCACATTACTGTGGTAGATAAGATCCTGTTCCTTCCAGTTTGATCCGTCTTGGTGACTATAAACCTCTTGCCTGTGTTTATCAGTGAGGGTAGTGCTGAAAATAAGATTTACTCCAAAATCAACAAGTCGCTGGATGTTGAAAAATGTTTTTGTAAATTACCATGAGTGGCACTGAGTTATTTTTTTACTGTGAAATTAGTCCTTTATGAAGGTAAGATCTGTTTCACATACAAAGAGAATGAGAGTGTATAAAGAAAGCACTAAAAAAATAAGAGGTGTGGGATTTTCACGATACAGCACACCACTGCCTGATCAGCTTTTCCCAGGTCAGGTTTTTATGGGGCCATAATACTTCTTTCTTCTCCTTTAGCTGTGAGCTGTATTTCCAGAAAAGTGCCTGAACCAGCTGCAAACAAAGAAGAAGTAGAAGGTAAGAGCTGAATGATGAAAATTAGAATCAATAGGTGGATTACGGTTGTTTCTCTTCTGAGAGTTGTCTCTTTGTTTTTCTCTGAAATGTTCTCATGTAGAGGAAGACATGATGATGGAGTCGGTGCAGACGGCGGCTACTGCCCATGCCACAGAGGAGCTGACCGAACTTGGGAAATGTCTGATGAAACACGAAGTTAGTCTGAGACGCATGGCAGAACAACCAGAGGACGGTGTACTCACACACTGAGAGCTGGATATAAACACCTCTTTTTCTTTTCACCCAGAACATCTACATGACCCTGCTGACTCTCTCCTTCACCTCACTGTCATGGAAGGACACCACCAACTGTCACCGCACTGCTTCCATGGTCTGTTGGACTCTTCTGCGGCAGGTAGTACGCTGAGTGCAGAAAAAGTTTACATTTTCTTTAAATTACCGCATTTTTCTTTTTAAAAAATAAGGCCAGCTATAACTGTCCCTGAAAACCATGAAAAAACCTGGAAGGAGCATCCATCATGCACATTATAAACAAAGTGGTAAATAACTAAGACTTTGTAGTATTTGATTTGATTTGTATTTTAAGATAATGAGCAGTTCCATAAACCTAGAGAGCACACTAGGTTTTTACATGCAAAAACCGTGTTTGCATGGGATTATTTTTTTTGTCAGCTTTCACAGTTTTTGATTTGTGACAGAAAGAAAAGTTTTTCAGTAAACCTTTTTCACAAAGAACACGGACTGTGGAGTTTTATTTTGAAGCACGCGTCAGCTACATGCTCAGGCTCTACAGCTCTAATGGGCATTCGCAGAAAATAGACAGAGCCACAAGTATTATTATTATCATTATCATTGGTTATTATTGATTTTTAAAGGTTTTTTTTGAGAATGTAAGTGGATGTATACGAGTAATCCAAACAACAACAATATTCTCAAAATGCATAAAATAAAGCATTTAACATGGATTTTTCTGGCCCAACTAATGAGACCAAACCTTTTTTCTTATTTTTTTCATTTTGCCACTCAAACCTTTCTCATTGCTGATGAATGTACATCCCTCATCTGTGTTTCTAAAAATGTTCCTCCGACATTGTCTCTCCCCAGGTCGTAGGTGGTAATCTTCTTCCTGAGGCGGTCACATGGTTCTACACCAGCGTTCTTCGGGCCCTTCAGGTTCATGGGCAACATGAAGTCTGTAACTCTACCCTCACCCAGCTGGCCATGCTCATCTATGAGAACTTGGTGAGGCGAATGGCAACCATTTTAGCCACATCTTAGAGATATAATCTGTTCTCAAATTTGAGTTAATTCCAGTGAATACATCACTTTTTAATCTCCTTGGTTGTCTTTCCTTCTGTTTTAGCGGCCTCGCTACACAGAGCTGAAAACAGTAATGACCCAGATCCCAAACATCAATACTGATGCTCTGGAACAGTATGATCACAGGCTCATGGATCCTAATGCCCAGAAAGTTGGAGACAAAAAGAGGAAAGACCAGTTCAAGAAGCTGATTGCGGGAACTGTTGGGGTAATGCCACATTTAGTCACTAGAGGGCAGTGCGCCTCTATCATATCACTGTGCAGACGGACATTACAAATGACCAGAGACACTGGCCTTAATAGTGCAAGTCATTACTCAGCAGTGTGATTCTGGCTGTGTTGTAAATCTTGTGTGCTGGGCAGAAAAAAAAGACAAGGAAAAAGAAAAGCAGCAGCTCAACAGGGCTGTACAGTCTAATGAAATTCTTTCTGGTAGATCTGGGATGGCTCTGTTTAACCTCCCCTCTCTTTGTCCCCTGCCAACAGAAAGCTCTGTGCCAGCAGTTCAGGAAGGAGGTTCATATCCGGAATCTTCCATCGCTCTTTAAAAAGCCGAAGTCAGACAAGGATGTACTGAACAGTGAGGCACTGGGTCTGGCAGCTCTCTTCTCCCCAGAGAATAACACCCTGTAGGACCACGCAGCGGTTCTAACAGACTCCGTACTGACTGAAGACAGGAGTTATGTGTACAAACCGGGGTTTCCCCTCCCCACACCATCATCCAGCTGGAGCAGTGTGGCACTACCAAACATATCTCTTAACACCCCAGTTTTACAATTAGTTGTTTTGTATTTACTCACATTGTGCTGTGCACACCACTCAAACTAATGTAATCATGTATTTCCACAAGTCATTTGTACAAGCAAGATTTCACACCTCTATTTCCTCGCACATACCTTTTTTAAGGAGGTTGTAAGACATATTTATTATTTAAAGAATGCTCCGTGTCAAAATTTGTAAAGCAACAAGCTAAAAATAATATTTGCTCTACAACAGAAGCTCTGCAGAGCTAAAAAATACTTTGAAATCAGTCGATACTTCTGTCGTCTTCTGTCGTTTTCAGTTGGGCCGTTTGAGGGGCAATATTTGCTCATGGCCCAGTATCAGAGATTGAGAGTGTCATAGACTTGGACATAGACTAGAATTAGGGAATCAAACCAAGAATCCAGGTGTGGTTTGATATATAACTGCTAGAAACTGGCATTAAATGATATCCAAACAAGCGAAGCCGGTATACCCCGTAGCAGCAGGAATGGCCTGTTAGAAAGCGGCGTGTGTGTGTGTGTAGTGTGGCTTGCGTGAGGTGGAGACCTTTTGTACTTAACAGGAAAAAAACATAGTGTTGGCAGATATGTGGTGTGACCATGCTGCTGCTGTCAAGTCCTGGGTCGAAAAGGAAAAAAAAAAAAGGAAAAAATCGAGGAGAACTTCTGGTACACGTTTCTCTATTCACCGTAATTTCCTTGACTGGACAGGCTTGAATGCAGATTCTGAAGCATGTGCTAATGGTACCTCAGGTGCGCACTCCTTACGATGGAGCAAAGATACTTTATGGAATCAAACCCTAAGGAAAAAAGAGCTTGACTGTGTTATCATGAATGGTTACTGTAGATTTGAATATGAACAATGGTGTTCTGTTGTGCAGATATCACACAGTTTTGCCAGATCATAAGTTTGTGCCAAAACACTCACAGTAGATGTGACAAATATGATCAGACGATTGTCTGAGAAGCAAAACCCAACAACATGTAACTTTGATAATTATATTTAAGGGTGGACTCAACTAATGTGTAGCGTAATCCAAGTGTTTCTGTTGTTTCCTAGCTGTTCAGTTGGTGATATTATTCTACGTGGTCTCCTTTGTGTTGCCAAGATGAACCAGCACTACATTCCTTCATTGTCCAAGGGATTATTTTTGGTAATAGTTTATTGGATGAATATTGCTCTTATGGAGCCATCATGGTTGAGAAAGATTTGTTGTTGTTTTTTTTAATTATGTGTTTTCTATATAGACCAAAATAAATGAATTATTTTGGCTTGGAGAGAGACCCTTTTAAATGCACACACATGGGTCTGCATTTCAGATGCTGGTTCACTATATTCACCGAGGAAAAGGACTTCAATTAAATAAAGTTTTTCCTGTCAACTGTTCTCCCTGTCTTTGGGAAGATTGCTCACATTTGGCAATTTTTAATGCGTTCAACACTAAAATGTTCTGTACAAAGAGGAAAACAGGCTTTTTAAAATTGTAGTGTGGTTTATATTTTTGTTGTTTTTAAATAAAAGCATAAATTCAGTTTGTCTTCAATTCATCTTTTGGTTACCTAGAGTAATGACAAAATAACTTTTTAATTTAAAAAACATTAACTTAATTTGCTATATAGATATATATGGGCCTTATTATTTATTTTTGTTGTTTTGCATACACATCAAAAAAGCACTTTGCAAAATTAGCAACATTGTTAATAATTGTAAATGACAGCTTTATGGAAAATAATTTGTTTTTAAATATTTGGTACATTGTGTATATTATAATAACAATAACTTTATTCATAGAGTGCTTTTCTTAATGAAGTTAGCAAGTGTTTTACAAGAAAAAAGTAAAACCAATGTCAGAAAAACTACAAAAAAAAAACAAGAAAATATGAATAGAAACATAGGCCTACTAAATTCCAATAATACAGAAAAAGATTGGACAATAGGTGAAATGATAATTATGTATGAAACAACATAAGAGGCCAAAACAAAGAAATGTGTTTGAAGAAGAGATTTAAAGGAAGTTTAAGAGTTATAAGGACTGATCTGAGCCAGAGTAGATGTCCTGAGTGTTACGGCTCAAACAATGAATGTCTGGTCACTCCCGGTCACAAGCCATGGATGGAGGCCTAACTTATACTTAATCAATAAAGTGACCAACCATTAAAGAATAAATAAATGTCTGTACAACCTTTTGTGGATCTGTGATTGATAGAAGTAATCTGATTTCAGAAATGATCCTGAGTCAGTAAAAACGAAACTGAATCATGTGTTTGACTCAATAATCAAAGCTTAGGTTGGCATCAAATATTGCCTTTAAATTCCTAGCAGCCAACTTAATATAAATGGTGAGGTCACCAAGATTTGTATTGATCTGTTGAAGGAATGTGGGGAGGTAACCAGAGGTACCTCTTTCAGTCATTGTGGAGTTTGAATGAATTTTGGGACATCCAGGTTTTCATGTCACAGTCACAAGGACACTATGATCTATGGACTTCACAGGTACATACACATGGGTGTTATCCGCACAGGAATGATAAGCCACACCGTGATTCAAACTAATGGGGCCAAGCGGGCCAGGAACAGAACCTTGGCGACACCCCACCTTAACACAGCCATTAAAAAAAAATTAAGTTACTAAGGGCAACAGAGAAGGTTCTGTTTGAGAGCTAATATTGTAATATTAGGGCTGAGCCCTTAATGCCTATGTCTCCAGACAATGTAGGAAGAAACTGTGATCCACCATGTCAAATGCTAAATCTATAACTAAAAGTGAGGAGTGACCATTGTCAACAGCCAACAGTAAGATATTTGTAACCTCAACAAGGACTGAACTGTGGTGTTCTCTAAAACCAGATTGGAAACTATTAAAAAGATTAATTTTTTCATTAAAGATGTAAATTGAAATGAGATTAGTTTCTCATGAACCTTGGATAAAAAAAATGACAATTTGGATTAAGCTTTTTAAGAAGGGGATGAAGAAAGGCATGTTTAGAACAGTCTGGGGAAAGAGCCAGAAGCCAAATAACTGTTGAAAATTGCTAGAATAACAGGGCTAACAATGGGAAATACATCCTTGAGCAGTGGATATAAAATCTAACAAGCAGAAGAATAGGTTCATACGAAGGACTAGACCCATAGTGTGATTGTTCAGTCAGGGGGAGCTGTTGGATTTTGGTTTAAAAATTAGCTATTAGGTTGAGAGTGGATTAACATCAGTGATTAAATGAATGCAACTTTGCTGTTGGTGAAGATTTACAATGGCTAAATGTCAAAGATAAAAATGTTTGTAGAGTGACAGATCTACAGACATGTCTTGCTCACACTTGACAATATTTCAAAATGAACTGTGCAATGGACATTTGCATCATTCAGACTAACATCAACTCGTGTTAAATGATATTTGTCTCTTTGTTTTTATTATTATTGTTGTTATGGAGCGTTACTGCCAACTGCATATGCAAACTTGCTATTTGACAATGGTATTCCTACCCTCACCTCTGATAAAAATAAATAAATAAAATCAATTGAACAGCTTTCATAACCAGTTTTTTTTTATTATCATATAACTTTCAATTCTGGACCAAATAGTTATATCCTGTATTTCTTATTAGTGCTTATTGTGTTTATGTTACAAACCTAATTTTAGTAATCACTAGAATTTGCCTTTTAAGACATATATGACGAGAGGGACAGAAGGAATTTCAGCAGAGCATCCCGAGAAAAATCAGCTCATCCTCCGGGTCGCTGGAGGGCGCTACGTCTCTATTCGCCATTTGCCAACTACCGTAAAATACTAACGTGTTGTGTAGAAGCGCAACGAAGAAGAGGGCTGTCTAATCATGGCTGCTTAACATTCGCCGATGGCAAGTTGTTATTCAGTTTTTATGAAAAAATATCAGGAATGGATTAATAAATGCCTGTGGGTTTGACAATAACAGCAAACGGTCAGTCCAGAGCTCCTAAGACTTTACATGTCATTGAGATAAGATGCCGGTAGTTTAAGGTTGAGTACCGAGCAGCTGCTGGCTATGGGACTCCAGCTGACAACAGAGCTGCGTTTGTAGGTTGGTACAGTGAAGAACTGCAGTTCATTTAACCCTCGTATGTACATTTACTCTGTCGTGACACTCTTCTGGAGTATGTCTATTTTTTATTTCTATTTGAGACCTCGACTGCACTTCTTTTATCTCAAAGCTATATAGTTATCACATGAAGGTTTTACGTAGGCTACTAAATATAAGGTCAGCTACAGTGGTATCACCCAGTATACAAAGTATTTGCTTGACCTAAACAAGATTTAACATTAACATGCTGCCTGCACGATATATTCAATATTCCTCCAACGTGTTTTTTTTTTTTTTTAAGATTTGAAAATGCAAATAAGCCTACAGATGATGAACATAATACTTACACATGCACCATTTTGAATGCTTGTTTCTGAGGGACTTGGTAATGCAGCTTGTACTAACGTAAATGGTCTAATTACCCACGTGTCTTTGCAAGGCCCAAGCTCTGCCAGGTTGCTGCACAGGGAGCCAAGTGCCATTTCAAGTCCTGCCACACATTTTAGAAATCGATTCACACCTTTATATTTGGGGCAGGTGCCCTGCTAGAAAACAACTATATCCAAAACATCAAAAACTTCTTTTACAGATTTTAACAGGTCTGCTTCCAGTATTTCTCTGTGTTGGCAGCATTTATTTGATCCACTTCTTCTAACACTACCCTGTATTCTCAGTGCTATTTACATACAAGAGACACCTTATATTCCTCTTGAATTTAAATTCAAAAGCGTATAAAAAATATAGATGTCACATAACTGTACAGCGTACTGTGTCTCGTTTAAACAACTTTGTATCAGTGTCAACCAGATAAACTGTATTTTGCATCAGACTATGTTTTCCTGTGATTCTGACTGAATTGGCACTTGACATCATTTGATATATATACGTGATTCCTATATGATTGGCTATATAATAAAAGAATAATAGGGATTTTTAACTATTTTCAAACCTTAAATTGTCAGTGATTGATTGGAAAAAAAAACTTATTAAATAATGACCAATGTGTCCCTGCTATAATCATTCCCCTGTATGTGGTAATATTGAAGAATTTGTTTTCTACTGTGAAAACAAAACTAAAAGTCTGCGCCCACCTTCAGTATGCTGTGTCCCACCCACACTGCACAGTGTCTCAAGATTCTGGTTCACCAATGCTTTCAAGTACAAGAGAAGATGATCTTTTATGTTTGTCCTTAATGATGGGGGGCTGTGACAACGTTTCCAAATTTAAATCCAAATTTACAGTCTCTGACACTGATTTCTGTCCACTAATCCTCATTTTCCTTCATGTCTTCCAGGCTCCAGTGCCCAGCCATCCAGCAGCACCATGCTCCTCCTGCCTCACCATTCACTGCCCTCGGACGTCTCTTATCAGTGTGTCTTTTGATGAGATTTACAAATACACAACATTTGTAGTTTCAGCCCCTAACAAGAACTAATTAAAACTGACATTTTTTTTTGATCATGCATACAACAGTGCATAAACCTGTAAACTGATGTTCCTCTCTAAATGATAAATATTGTTAATCTAGTGACCAACACAAGACAATTAATGAATAAACTGTAGTTGTTAATATATTTTTGTGGTTTCTGGGATGAAAAAAATGATGAAAATGATTTATTGTTAACTGTTGTTTCACTGCAAGGCAAAGAAAGAAAGCATTCAGTCTACAAAATATTGACCACATGGGCATATTTTGCATTGCATCAAGTAAAATATCTACGTAGTTGGCACAAATAGATGTGTAGTTCCCCATGATTTCCCATCTTTGTGAAATTGCCCTTACTCTGTCAAGGTTCACGGGGAGTCAATAGTCATTTTCAGTTACTGCCACAGTTGATTTTCTCAAATAGCTGAAGAAGTTCCTACTTTACTACCTTTGTTTCTGCTGCAAAGAAGCATCCCCGCAGCCCAAGACTTTGCTACCACCAAGCCATCATGGAGGGGGATAGCGTGTTTTTGTTAATGTGCAGTGTTTGGTTTACACTAAATTCATACATTTTGTATAATCAGATTGCAGCCTCGGAAGGCAAAAAATTGTGGAAGGCCTTATGGTGGCATCCCGCATGTGCCCTTTCCGCAGAGACTCATAGGCCTGTGCAAAGCAGCAGTAGTGTTACAGCAGGGCTATTCGATATCTCTGTTTCAAGGGAAACTCGGTGAAGATTTTGATACTTTTGACATACCTCTGTCATGGTTTAGAATATTTATTTGACTTTGGATGTTTTTGCCAGGAAGTTTTCGAACCAGAATTGGACCCTGCTGTATTTAAAGTAAAATCACTTGTCACACTTTTATTACACAGGTGACATCCATTCATCCTAATTAGGTAACACTGAAAAACAACTCACAAAAAAGGTTATTGCTTTGATATGTAAAGAGAGGATATCCTTTTTTATGTTAAATTTTTGTTTATATTTTTTAGAAAAAAATTAATTTAATGTTAGCTTTTAAATGTTTTTGTGTGTTGAGTTCAGACTAGGGAAAAAAACTTTTTAAAGTCACATTCACTGTAAGTGTAGTGAAACAATAACACTAAATCTCTTGTGAAATTTGTTATTTACCTTCCTCTGAGTCTAAGTATTTTTTTTTATGATTTATCAGCAGGGTTAGGATGAATTTTAATTATGCTGTATTATAATGATCAAATATAGGTCACACCTGCTGTGCTTGATGTTTTATCACATAACATGGTTATTGTTATAGCCTGTGAGAGGTCACTGTATGTCCAAATATTGCCGTATTTCTCTTTAAAAAAATATTAAGCGTTTTTAGGCTGATGCTGATTTGATGTATTGCACTTTGTAAGTGAATTAACACACATTAGCTTGTTTTTCACTAGCAGCACCAGCTTCACGGCAGCTTAGCAACGCGGTTGCCGCGCAACACAGAAGTTTCTGGTCATAGTGGTGATTTTCGGTTCGGACTTTTATTTTCCAGTCAACAGATAGGAAACAGGTGTGCGTGTTTAGTCGGCATAATTTACCCCCGCGTTGCAGGTGAAGTCGGTCAGCGACGGAAACTGGGACACTCCGCCACTTCGAAGCAACTTGTTGGGTGTAAGATGTTTGTCTTGTTTTGTATTTTCGTCTGTGCTTCGGCCGCAACCAGTGGAAAAGTGATGACCGGCCAGCCTCGCGAAGTTTCAGTAAACAACAGGAAGGTTTTGGCGGCAGCACGGTTTGCTGTGGTGGAGTTCAACAGAGCCAAAGCAGAGGACCAGCCTGCCTACAAAATTGTAAATATAACATCGGCCAAAATCCAGGTATGACTCCATGTCAGGGTCACATAGCTAACCATCGTCTGTTTAAAACCATCAACAGAGCTTAACAATAAGTCATATTTCTTGTAGGTGGTCGCGGGGATAAACTACATCCTGGACGTACAGCTGGGACGTACAGGCTGCAAGAACAGTGACACAGGAGCTGACGGTGAACTGTGTGATCTCGACCCTGAATACAAGGCAAGTTCAACGTTTTAGACGGTGCATAATAGCACCGTAGCAGGATAAAAAAGGTCACCCACTTGTCTCTTGGGAGTGATAAATGCAGTTGCGAACCTTACTTTTCAATCCCAGGTCATTTAGTCAATGTGGAAATGTGTTAAAAGGATGCCTTAATCTGCTGTCTATTCCAGGAGCTTCGGTGCAACTTCATCGTTACAGAGATTCCTTGGGAAGATTTACGTGTTCTCACTAAAAAGAACTGTCACCCACATAATAATGCTTGATACACTGCTGTATTCCTGTTGATGATGCCAAGTAAACAATTATCACTGAGCTGTGTTTTTAGCTTGTGTTTATATCAAATTTCAGAATTTACACTGGGCACACCCTGAATTTATAATGGCATGTTCATAAAACAGTGATTTTCATTGACCACTTGTTCTAACACTGTGTTGAATAAGTTCAGTGACCTGCACTCATGCTGCATTGTATAGGGCAAAAAAATGGCATAATTATTCCAGTGAGTGACCAGGGCAGCTTTACTGTGCCTCATCTCTCAGTGTGTGTCCTGGCAGCTGTAAGGCTCTGGTTGCGTGTCAAGCTTGGTCAGACACATGGCTGCTAAACGGAGACGAGGCTACACCTCTCTACTCTACAACTACAGTCTCCAGAAGGGCTCTGTATGGAGGATTACAGGCATTTTCAGATTACTGCTCAGCAAGACTGAACGGTCTGCTGCTCTGACCCCCTTTTTAACAGGGGAAATAAACAGCTCACTGATGATGTGCCAATGAAGACACACACAGCATAGGGAGGAAATTATCAAATGCTGAATGAGGATGTGTCAGTGGGTATAGTTTGTTTTGGGGCAGCAGTGGTGTCTGCGGATATCTGATTTAGTGCAATTACCAAGGGGATGTCTGTCTGGATGTTTCACCCATATTTTGACGTAACTCTTTCTAGACAGAATGAAAAAAACTAGATTGGTGACTGATAAAATGTGTCAAAATAAGATATTGTTAACTGGTGTGCCTGCAAAAGGGAGCTACATCTGTTTGGCTTTGATTACAGTAAACAGCAGAATGGATAAGTGGTACACCCACACCCACACCCACACCCCCAGCCCATAATGTCTCTAATCATGGATGTCTTAATCAAACTGAGCAAAACATAAAGAATTGGCTGGCACTGTGGATTAGGTAGCAGGGGTTAGGAATGTGGGGGAAGGGGGATACTCCTTAATGTGGGATGACTAACATGGACAGTCCGGTGCCAGGAGTATGCCCTGTCCATCTGCCATTCCACTCACCCACCCACCCACTGACACACTAACAGGTGCGTGCATGCAGATACACGTGTGTTTTCTGTGCACACGCTCAAATACTCCACCCTGCACTCTGGCCCTACCCCTGTCCTCACTTAGCCTGGGCAGCAGATGGTGAGGGG
>OMNW01003658.1:2059-12545 GCA_900303245.1 Selene dorsalis
TGGACGTATTTTTTTTTAAAATAAAAATATGAACTCATCCTAGGAGGCAGCTGGTGGACAGGCTGGACTTGCCAGGCTAAAGATAACAAGCTAAAAGTAAAAATGGTTATTACACAGAGTTATATACAAACAAGCTCCCAGCCATAAAGCCAAGCCATACAGTACAACCACAACCAGAGTGATATTAAAGGCCGACTCAGCATGAACACTTCAACACACTGACTCATGTCTGGGGACCTCTAACAGTCACAGTTGGACCACCTCGGTCTCAGCAGGCAACAAGACCACAAGCGGGGATGAGACAGAACACAGCTGGCTTAAAGGCTTTGATGAGCTGTGCTTGTATACTGTGTACCAGCAATAATTTATGACTTTAAACTGCTGACGTAGCTGCTCCAAATACCTAAAGCAGAGATAATGTGGTCATAATCACTGCCTCACCAGGAAATATTTCTCATAAAAATCATACAAGCACAATCTAAATATGTAAAATCACCGAAAATTGTAAATCATTTTACTCTGTATACCCCTGTAAAATAAAGACCAGTGCTACAGAACAAATAGGTCTAGCCTTGTAATTATCTGTCCCACACCAGATGCTCATTCTGTGTACTCCTTTGTCAAGGCTGAACTTGATTGAGACATCATGGGAAAAGGAGGATTAGTAATAGTCACTAAAATTCCATGTACTTGTCAGGCAGCTAAAAGTTTGAATGGAAAAGTGAGGTGTTTACTTGGTCTGTATCATTCTCTCACTATATACCATTCTGTTCTGTCCGGATCATCCACTCCACAGGGAGTTTGAGCTGTTGCCCTGTGGACGCTGTGTCAGGGCACCTGTTCATTGACTATCCTAAGTGCTACTGATGTGCTCAATAGTCATGAACTGACTGTTTCCTTGCACTTATCCTGGCCTGTTTGCATTTATTTGCACTGTGCACATTGCACATGTTTACTTGTATTTACTATACATTACAAGTAGTGATTTGCACTTGCTTGGTTTTTTATGTTGTCTTTTTGTATTTATGTGAACCCTGCTGCAAATTTTTTTATTTCCCCCTGGAGACAATAAACTTAAAGAGGAACTTTGCAAGATTTTTTATTAAGTTTAAATCATGAATTGATTAAACAGCTTCAGAGTAACTGTGATGGTTAAATGACTTGTTTTCGGGGAGAATGGAGGCTCTCTGCCTCTCTTGGCCGAAAACCAACCTTCAGCGCCTCCGCCCCGGTGTCCCAGCTTTTGTTTCAGCAGCACCATGACACGTAACCTATAATCTCTTGTTTATAACTGAAAAGACTACACAAATATTCACATAACATGTATATGATATATAACTTTATCCACCGCTCCATGGAGTGCCTTCTCGTCCACTGGTGCACATGGCCAGGGGGGAGGGAGGAGGGTTAGCAAAACAGCGAAAAAGCGACCTGACTTGCATAGTTCCCCTTTAACCTAACCTAACCTAACTTAACCTAACCTAACCTTAACCTCACCTAACCTTAACCTCACCTGACCTAACCTTAAGGATAGCAGTTTTGCCATGAGAACACTTTTTATGTCATCTGCAAAAGAAGGGTTGATCAAAAACTAACTTTGTTTTGATGCAGAAGTTAAGTCATGATCATGTGCAGTGTTTTGGCAGTCAGACCTTCTTACTTTCATCACCGGTTCAGTCTGAGGTCAAGGGGAAAACACACTGTGTTCCCTTCTGTCAAAGCCATCTCACTGTTTTTCTCTTCTCCCCTGTCTCTCCCTCCACGTCTGAGTATTATCTGTCCAAAATGTCATAAAAAAAAGACTCTGAATCTTTCTCCGCACATTTTCACAGGGCTACAGATTTCTCTTTTATGAGACAGAAGAAACACACATAGTCGCCATTGTGTTCTGTATAGGTCATTTGTCCTCCACTCTTAAATATGACCCATAGGACATTCGTCATCGTGGCTACAATAAAGAAAAGTCAAGGTTGTGGAATGATCATGGAGGGACCAGATAGGAGGGCAACAGACCAACTATTAATGCTCGCAATAAAATCTACAGACCGTCAGTGAAAGAGTAGAAGTGGAGACGAGTTTGTCCTTTTTAGGATCAAGTTGATATTAATAACAATAACTGTAATTCTGCAGCTGCACTGCACAAACAGTTGACATCTCTTCTTGGAATGAGCCAGAAGGAATGGTGGATTTGGATTTTATGGATAAACATGAACCGCTGGTGTTCCTGTTTGTCAACCCTGCAGCATTGCCAACATGCAATAATCTCAGTCTTCCAATTTCCCACAGCAGCCTGGGCGTTCCTTTCACAGTCCCATCTGATCATTAAACACATTGGACGGTTGCTGCCAGTTAAAAAACTTCCACAGAGGATACACCTGTGGCTCCTCGCTCCCCAGCGTATGTGTTTCAAGAATCGGAGTGTCCTTGATGAGGGCGTACTCCTCGATTGGTTTCCGGGTCACTGACTGAAGGACGGAGGAGCAAGGACGGGAGGAAGCATAATTAGCTGAACGTAAAGCGACTCCATCTCTTTTCTTTTCCACTTTCCACTGCCACCACCTGCCCTCTCTCTCTCTCTCTCTCTCTCTCCCTCTCTCCCTCTCTCCGTCACACAGTAACCAGATATTATTCAAGCACCACCACGATACACCACCTACCCATTATATGCTGCAGTAATTTCAGGTCTGGTTAAGCTCTGCTTTGATTTTACATATCAGCTTTGCACACACATCACAGAGATCTGTGATTATGAATGTTTGGATCGGATTGTTTACACAGTATCTTCTGTGGCCACGGAGTGATTGCAAGTCTGATTGTGCCTGACCTGCAGTGTGTGTGTGTGTGTGTGTGTATCTACACCATGAAGCACACCACTGTTAAGATGGAGGCTCACATGCAATCATTTGAGTGGTTTAATTAATATGTCATACCTACAAGGGAAATTCCAGTTTCATACAACATGATTCTTTTTGCAGTCATACTCACTTTTGTCTCCATTTTCCCAGACTTCTGTGCTCCCTTGGAGAGCACAGTTGTTATCGTAAATGAGCGGCAAGAAGCCAAAACTATGAAAGACCCAACTTGCAATAAACCGTAATTTTCCTTTAAACCATCAACCCTACATGTAAGAATAATATGACTTCACCCTCTCCGCTGCTGGGGAGTGAGAGACATAATTAAACTGATTTAGTTGACTGTTGCCACTCTGCAGTATCATGTGTTGGACAGAGAGCTGTAGAAAAGCTAAGTGAGGGAAGTGAGTTGTGTATGAGGTAGGCTACGGAGTGGAAAACCAGGGTTTTGGAAACATGATTTCCTGTGGAAACAGTGATGTCATGATGGTCTGTCTTTCACAGTCTCATGTGCACACACACACACATACACACGCAAGCATTGTCTGTGTAAATCACTTTTTTCTCCTGCAGTCGCTCTGTTAATGTCATTAACAATGTCTGTGTCAGCTGTGTACTGCATTATTTGAGTGTTTTTTTCTGACTTCACAACAGTGGATTTGGAACAAAGTCTGTCAGTGCAATTCACTGGAGACTGCTAAATCACAGTGACAACATCTCTATTTAATCTCAAGCATTTGTTACTGGATTCATTTCATTTGTGTTGGATTTGCTATTGACGGCTTTGCAGTAAATCTGTTTAAATGATTACAATGGTGTCCCAAACCAGGTTACACCAGAGAACTTACAAAAAAAAATTGTAAGCTACTTTAACTGATAATTCATGTTCAAGATCAAGCAGCCAGCATTTTTTTTTTATTCCAAGAGATGTATTGTGTTTTAGTTGTCCCGCAGTTCATCTGCTGTATCTTTCAAATTTCACAAAATTGGTCCTATTGGCACCGCTAACATGATATCTTTTTTCATTGTTTTCAAAAGACAGCACTCTCAAAATGGATTATAATGATCAGTGGAACATGTTCATTAATTGCAACTATTTCATTAAAATTAGCAGATTTTTTTCTTGTTGAAATGCCATGTGATAAATAATGATGTGAGTCATGTGATGGGTATGTAGATTTTCTCCAATCTAAAGCATGAAGAGGAAAAGGGCTTGGGGTTTAATGATGACATCACACAGGTTCTCTCTAATAGTTAGGTCAAGTAGTGGAGAGCTTATTCAGAGATAGATATAGCTCCCTGCAGTCTGTTAGTTCAGATAGACAAAAACACGATCCTCGGGCTACTCTTTTCCCATAAACGTCTGTAATTCCTGAGATTTATAGGAATCGCATGGAAGAATTGAAAACAAATTGACCAACACAGACTCTGAGAGCTCTTAAGACCACTGCTGTCTGAGTGACTGCCCACTACATTCTGGCAGTGGACAACCTCGGTATTACAAATGCAGCTCTTCTGTGAGACTTGCTCAAGTGCCAGCATAGTGATGAATGCAATAACAGCCTAACACCATGGTCCAGACAATGGACATAGAAAACATTGTGAGAGCTATTAAAGAAGTAACTGTACTGGAGCCACAGTCTGGATTCTTTGTGTGTGCTCTCAGTCAGGAAGGCAGTCTCACTCAACCAGGTATCCTGCCTCCTGGAGAGGGTTGGAAAAGTGGTGATATTTTTCCATAAAAGTCCCACAGCTGCTTATGCAGTGAGAGTGCATATTCACAAGTTAGCTCACTGTGTCAGACTCGGAGGGCCGGAGGGAGTATATTAAAGGATAAGGCTGGTCTGCTTTATTTTTCTGTGTCCGTCTTTAGTATTGAAGTACTTCCTTAACCCATCCATGACCCTCCCCAAGTCCCTTTGTTATATCCACATGTATATGAAGATGGACAGTAAAAGTGGACCAGTTTATTTTTAGTTGAATCATGAGGCACAGCAGCTTTTTGCAGATGTCACTCAAACGTAGGGCTTTTAATGCATCAGTTGAGGACTATTTTCTGTAGCTAATTGAATTGGTTCGCCAATGAGTATAAGCAACCATGGTATATGCTATGCATGGTTTATGCTATGCTATGGCAAAATTAAATGGATTTAAAAGACAAAATGTTGTCTGTGTTCACCATCTTTAGCCTACTAGGTTAGCATGCTAAGATTTTCTAATCAGCATGCAACGTAAATTACAGCTGTAATTGATGGAAATGTCCAAACAAAACACTGGACAAATTAAAATGCCGATGTGATGATGTTGTTAAATATGAATATCATGGCATGATGTTTTCTGACAGACATTGCTGCCTCTAGCTGTAGCGCTAGTGTGGCTAAAAGCTAATGGTCCCAGTCTCCCTTTGGTTGTAGTTGTAGAAGCTTTTGCTCCAGACCAACCGCAGGCTTTTGAGTGTCAAATGTTGTAAGAAAAATAATGTCAGTTTTTAATGGTCTTGTTAGTTTTCAGACACAAAGTTGAACTCTTTCCTACAAGGCTAAACACAGTGTTCTGCTACTAATGGCCCCTGGATAGCTGTTTGTGGCTACGCTTTATTGATACTCGTGCCCTGGACTGATCGATATAAAATTTAACCTGATTTATGTGTTTGAATTTCACATGAACTTCAGTAAAATAACTCCACATTTCATTTCTTTATGTTTTGTCATTTCCCTTTCCTAACTTGCCAGCCTTCCACCAGTGAAACCACATTACTGTTTTTAAATCTCACATCATTTGTTCATGGCTCATGGGTACTTGTTCAGATCTAATTTCAAAAAGAGATGGATAAAAAAAATAAATGTGTCATTTTGATGCTGTTCATCTTTTTACTCCCTCTGTATGGTGTTATGGCTCTAAGTTTCCACTCTGCCTCGCTGGCACAACTACAGCTCACAGTTCATGACCACGTCTTGTTTTCCTTTTTTGTCCCACTCATTGTTTTCAGCTAGTCCTCGCTTCATTTCAGAGTTTTGCTGTTTCTGCTGTTTCTTCTCATACCTCACCCTTCATTTGTCTTTCTGTATTTCAAATTCATTCTTGCTTTCTCTCTCGTCACCATATTTTATCTAAACTCATGACATGTTTCTCTTAACACTTCCATTCCTCAGTTTTTTTTCTTTTGTAGTTCTCAGATTTCTTCTCTACTGTTTTCCCTCTTTCTCTCCATCTCTCTCCTCGCGCTTTGACCTCAGCTATCTGCTCGACTTTTATTTTCTTGATGTCTCACTGTTCCCGAAGTGCGCGCACACACACACACACACACACACACACACACACAAACACACACACACATACACACATACTGGAAAGTAAAGAATGTGAACTCTGCAGTGATGCTGACTGATTTTATTTATACGTAGAGAATTACTCTACATCTCCCAGCTGTCAACAGGATTGTGTTGCCATATTAGAGCTGATTTTGCATGGACACACACACACACACACACACACACACACACACACAATTTTAAACAGATTTTAACCTATTTAAATAAATAGTAAATTGCAGAAGGCTATTTATGAAATGTATGTGTGTATGTATGTCCACACATGAAAACATGTGGGGTGAATGCCGTCACTCCCACTTCCACCTCATCTGAAAACAACACACACTGCATGCTTTGTGGGAGAGTATGTGTTTGTGACCATGTGTTTTTATGTGTGTTTATGGTTCGACTGACCTTATACGGGACTGTGACCGCTTGTGTTTGTGCACTATGTGTGAGTGTGTGTGTGTGTGCATGTGTTCAGAGGGGTACAGACAGCGATTGTTCTCTCTGGGTGTTAGCTTTCGGAGCAGGAAGTGCACGTTCAGGTCAGGGGGGGATATAGGCACGCTCAGTCTCACCACATCTGTTCAAATATCAGAGACCCTCAAAGTCACACAGGAAGTGTGTTTGAGTGCGTGCTTGTGTGTGTGTGTGTGTGCGTGCGTGCATGCGCGATCTACAGAAGCCTCTCTTTGTGAGCTCAATTTATAGAAATATTTGACCTTTTACTACATATAACACATTCCCACAATAAACAACAGGGAAATTTGTCATGTACCTGCTGTAATGTTACTGCAAAAGGGCACAGACACTGAATAAATACATCCCACAACTCCAGGGTTTTTCTTCGCACTGTACACTGTATACTAAGAGTCGTAGTACAATGGACCTGTTATACTGCTGATGCATAGCTGTACTATTAATATTCCAGAGCTTATAGCAATTTCCACTTCATCTATGTTATATAATAACATATGGAATTCAGTGTATGGAGTATTTTAACACAAATGGATATTTTGTTTCTGATTTTATTCAATCTATGCAACAACATATGTTCTTGTATGAGCGTTCTGACTTTCCAAAATACATAGGACCATTATAAAAATCACTTACATGGCTGTTTTCTGTTTTTCCACAGCTCTGATTAGGGTTTTATTAGGTTTGACTAAAGCTTGGGTAATGTTAGGGAAAGAGCATGGTCAGAGAAAATAATATTTCTCCTGTCTGGACAGAAGGCATGAACACCAGGCTGTCACACAAACTTTGTAGACTAAATTTATTTTACTTTACTTCCAGCCTGTCCTTTTAGAGACAACAGTCATCACAAAATGATACCAGCAAAATGTATACATATTGAGCTGACCGTACTTCCTGTAATGCCACTGATCAATGCCATTAGCCATGCATCTTGTTGTTCAGTCATCCATTAACACCAAATTTCTCCATAGAGATTTATTAAACTGAAATGAGGTTTCCATTATGTGGAACAATTACAGTAAAATTGAGTGGTTAGACCCCATGATGGCTGCTGGAATCAGACCGCACTTAATGAACAAAATATTGCAATTTAATGAGTGAATATCACCTCAGTCTTCATCTCTGCTGTGTGCATTTTGAGATTTAAGACAGAGTGACATTAAGTTGGATCCAAGTCTTTTCTTCCAAGCTGATGCAGGGACCTACATGTACAGTATACAGTGCCTGTTGATATAAGAGATTATCCTCATATAAATCAAAGCAGTGTTCTAGCAAATGGATATTTTACCCCGATGATACAGATTTTTTAAAAAAGGCCAAGGTTTCCTGACTATTGAGTCACATCATTCTGCATCTCTATAGCTTCTCTCATTAGATTCTGCCTGCCTATAGTGCCCACATCACAGACTGTCTTAGATAAACATTACAGTCCCCCACAAAGCTAACCACGATGACATCAACATGACACCAACAGGGTTATTTTTTCTCATTATTCAGAGAGCTACCCCACACAGGCACAGAAGACCTCTAACAGAGTGGTTATCCTTTAGTATGCAATGTGGCTGATATGTTGGCACTGCTACAAAATAAAACAAAAGAGATTACAATAAACACTGGTACTCGACAACGTTTTTATTGTTCCTGTCTGTAACACGTGCACACTAACCTTTTTATTAGGTGTGATGCTGCTCGTCAAATGCGAAAGGACTGGCGTCACAGATGGTGTGTACACGTTTTCCTGTGTCCCTATAGGTACAATCTAACCTTTGTATATGAATCAGAAAAACACTGCTTCGCTATAATAGGGTGAATTCATATTAATCCTGAGCAAAACAAGTGAGGAGTTGTGTGACGGCCTGAAACTTCTGAGAGTGAATGTTGATTATATTTTGCTGAATCAATTCAGACTCTTTAAACAAGTCACCAAACTAAATTTATCTATTTACAGAGCATCTTTTCGACATTTCTTGCACCATAAACAGACACAGACAGCCACACGCATACACATATACACACATGAGACTGACTCATGAGCTTTTGTACTGGCAGTAAAAGCTGTCCTCTTCAAACACACCCTTTTGATTAAGACTCAGTTAAAGTGTCTGAGACGATGTGGAAATGGGAGGAAGTGTTGGGGAGGGGGGTGGAGGCAAGGAAGGGACAGAGTAAATAAGGAAGATTTTAGTATAAAGGGAGAAGGAGGATAGGGGGATGGGATGGGAGGTAGATTGGCCTGGGGAAAGAAGAAATAAAAGAGCTCATAAATGTTCCCATATGTTACTGGTGTCAGAATGAAACTCTTGCAGTCTTGCAGGAGAAGTGAAAGCAAAGGAATAAATGAAGTGACCTTAGCTGAAAGTCACTGAGGGAGTGGAAAGGATGGAGAGGAGAGGAAACGAGGAGACTTGAAAGTGGAGATTGGAAGCGACAAGGAAACAAGAGCAGGTGAGGGAGACTAGAAAAGATGAAACAGTATGATTTATAGGAGATGATGATTTCAAAGGCAGACAGGAAGATATAGAGGAATGAAGTGGAGAACCGAACAGCAGCGTCTGATATCTAGAGAGCCAGCGAATACACATATTGTCAGCACTTCCCTGGAAGACAAAGAGCAGCTCCACAAATAGAAATAAAACAAAAGCAGAGTGAGTCCCCAAAGAAGGTTTCTCTCCTCCTCCGCCCCTGTTGCTGCCACGTTTGCGGGACAATCCATCTATTCTTGGGAAAAGAAAAGCCCTGACAGCCAGGCAGGAGCCAGGGAGAGACCATGCACCCATGGTAATAGCTGAAATTAACTTGTAAACAACACAGGGAAAAAAATGAGTTGGCAAGGTCATTAATGCTACTACAGTGCACAGTCTTAGACTAATATTGTTTTTCTGTCTTTAACAGAGATGACTGTGTCTGGACTCCCTGAGGAATTGACTTGTATTTGACTATTCTATTCAACCAAGGCACACCTGCTACACAGATGATAAGTGTTTCCATGACGCCATGAAAAAACCATCGTTATCATTTGTGTATTTGTTTAAATGCACTTAGTTAAACTCACTTAAGAATACTTTTACCATAAAACCATCTGTATTTACAGTCATACATCATCATACATACATGTGATGCTCGTGCGTGATGTGAGAGTCCTGTCATCTTTTGAAAGTGGAGAATATTTGTGGTCTCACTCGTCATCAGACCTGAGCAAAACCTCCTGTTTCCCCAGACTTTCAAACTCAACCCATCAAGAAGCTGCTACAGGGGAGGATGCTCATTCATACCAGCTGTTGGTCTGCTGTGTTAAATGCTGAAAGTGACATCTAGTGGATGTTCTTTAGCTGCTCTGTCTGCTCAATAGGCTACACTGACCTGGGAAATTCCCTTTAAGTTTGATACCTTATCTATAAATTTGAGTGGTTGGTATTTTTTCCGCCACAAACAATAACATGAATGCCAAAGTGAAACATATTTTGACTTTTAATACAGTTGTTGATTAGGGTTTAAACACATGTAAAAATAAATTCAAAATAAAAATCTACAGACTAAGGGCATAAAAACCAGAGGAAAGGGTTTAACATTAACTTACACTTATTTATTCATTGGAATTATATATTAATTGTATAAACACCATACATTGTTGCATTTCAGATTTGATCCTCAAAACAAAAGAAACAGACAAACATAAGAAAATATGGTTTTAGCGTTCATTCTGCTGTGTGTCCTCCTCCTGGCTCCTCTTGATAGTCAGCTCTCTCTCAGCCTCCTCAGCACATGGAGCTGTGGCTGCCTGGATGTGGAGCTTCCCGTCCGGAGCCAGGCAGCAGGTGACGGCTTCAGGGTTCAGGCCTTCAG
>OMNW01003664.1:2161-27409 GCA_900303245.1 Selene dorsalis
TCCCCTCTTTCTTATTCAGGTTTGTGTTTTGTTCTCGTCTTGGTCCTGCGTCCACTGTTCGCTCTCTTTTTCACACCTATGCTCTGGCCACCTGGTAACACTTCCTGTTGATGTGATATTGTTGTGTTGCAGCATATGTATACTTTTTTTTCCCGATTGCAGGTGTGTTGCACCACCAGCATGATGTTAGGCGAATGTTGGTAATTTGCCACAGTCAGACTATATGATCTGAAACTGTGAGTGGGTGTGTGCAAATCTCTGTGTGCACGCCTACATGTGTGCGTGCATGTGTGTGTGGTTGTCTGTGTTTGTGTGTGTATATGTGTTTTAGTGTGCATAAGTGAGAGGAGAGAGATTAACCCCATGCTATCCCCAATCCCTGGTTATGAGTTTACAGCGTCTGTCTGGCCATCGCACTGTTTAAACAACAATCTAATTAATCCTGTCTTTATTAGTTTCAGTGAACTGGGGAGGCAGGCTGGGAGGGCATGAGGGAGAACTGGGAATGCTGGCAGAAAATACTAGGGAGGGAGGGGGAGGAAACCAAGTGCGAGAGCAGGGATTTGAGAGGAATTTAATGGCAGAGACTTAGGCCCTGTGAATGGAAATAGGGTGAAGTGAAGAGTTGGTGAAGCAGGAGAGAAACTGAAGGGCTATAATATCTCATAATATCTCACAGGAGGAGAGATGGAGGGACAAAAGAGGGAAAGTGGTCATGGGGAAAAGCAATGGACCTGACAAAGACTCTCCATTAAGCTTTATTCATAATGTCAAATCATTACTTTAAGATTGTGGGTGGTATATCACTGAAGTTTACCCCTTCGAACAGATCTCAACATTTAAGGAATTATAGGGGAAAGACTTGTGACAAGCAGTTCTCTCCTCATCAGCTAACTACTGCCACCTACTGTCTTGAGAGGGAAAAGAAAATACAACATAAAAAGGTGAACTACTGTAATTCCTCTCAGCAGATGTTCACCTTGTTGCTCTGTGAATTGGGTAATGTTTATACGACCTTTAATTAAGAGACTATGTTAATCCCCAGTATCATTTGAGTTGACTCGGAGCTCCTTGTGTGTGCCTCCATCTTTAATTACCTTGCTATTTCTGTACTCCTTGACTCCCATTATGCCATGTTTTACAGTTTAAATATACTTCAGTATAACATCACTCTGTGTGTGACCCACAGGCTCTTTGTGAGAAAGTGCAGCGCCTGCCTGCAGGTGATTGGACGCTCAGAGTTGATCATGCGCGTGCTCGGCCAGGTGTACCACCTGGGCTGCTTCAGCTGCTGTGAGTGTGAACGCCGGCTGCAGAGAGGTGATGAGTTTGTGCTGAAAGAAGGCCAGCTGCTGTGTCGCATGGACTATGAGAAGGAGAGGGAAATGTTGGCTGCCATCAGCCCGACACCAACAGAATCAGGTAAAGGAGTTTGGTCTAGATTTAATTCAAAAGCTGTCCAGTACAAAACAACTGCTTGACACAATAGCACATCACAGTTCTTTTAAGTCTTTAAAAAGTAAATTATAAAAGACTGTGTGAAAAGTAAAGAAGTTTTAAAATCAGATAAAAGAGTGTTCTGGTAACAGAAAATAATCTGGAAATGTTCAGACTGTTTTTTACAAGGCTACAGTATATAGAGCTTAACAAAAAATGTTTTTTCTGCTTATCTTGCTCAGTGAAAAGTGAGGATGAGGACGGTGGAGGCGGCTCTGGTGGGGGGAAAGGTGGCGATGAAAGCAAGGAGCACAAGCGCTCAAAACGACCACGCACCATCTTGACAACGCAGCAGCGCCGTGCTTTCAAGGCCTCCTTTGAAGTGTCCGCTAAACCTTGCCGCAAGGTGGGGGCACCAGCTTGTGTTATCACTGGAAATGTGTGCCAGAGAAATTATTCTGTTACCTCTTTGTTCTTGTCTGTTTTTTATCAGTCCGTATGGCAGCCAATTTCAGGCTGTGTTTAACACTGTAAAGTCTGTATCATAAAAACGTTGGTTCATCTCCCCTGCAGGTGAGGGAGACACTGGCAGCTGAGACTGGACTGACAGTACGAGTCGTGCAAGTGTGGTTTCAAAACCAGAGAGCCAAGGTCAGTCTTTATATTATTTTGTGAAGACATGTTGTGCATCATAAACACACACAGAAAATTCATAACAACGCGTGTGGTGTAATTTTGTGCTTCAGATGAAGAAGATAGCTCGTCGTCAGCAGCAACAGCAGCAGCAGCAGCAGGAACAAGAGCAGCTGGGGGGAACCAGGAGAGGACAAAGCAGAGGGGGCCGCCAGAGCAATGACGACAGTGAGGGTAAGAGCTTATTGCTGCAGAAAGAATTATGTATTAAATTAAAAAAAACAACAATGACAACAAACAACTGCAGAGCATGACTAAAATGATTTTCATCTTCTCACAGATGGATCCAGTACTCATGGCATGGATGGGATACTGGGATATCCCTCTCTGCCACGTCAGCAACTACTTGCTCTGGACCCCAACATCTATGGTGGAGAGCCGTTTCGACATGGACTTACACCACCTCAGCTGAGCAACGAGCAGCTCCACTCATATGGTAAGACAGCTGCAAGGTTAAAAAGAAACCATCCTCTAAAAATCAACATTTTATCATCATCTCCACCACCCTCTTTATGGTCAAAGCAATTCAAAGTTATGGGGCCATTCAGCGAGTTAGTGTCTGTAGTAACTGTGAATGTCAGTCTTCCTCCAAAGTACTGAATTTAATGGTGCTTTGCCCAGCGTTTCATTTATTACTTCCTAGGAAATTCTGTTGTCAGAATTAGCGAGGCAAAACTGGAGCACATGGATTATGTTGCATTAGCTGAGAGGAGGATGTTTAAAGGATAATTTCTGCTGGTTTCCTGAGATAAAACTACGTAAATAAAAGAGCTTTTTTCCATATTCTTTTTTTATTTATCCGCACTGCCTCTGATTAATGATGAGTTCATTTCAGTTGTGCGCGCTCTCACTCTATTTCACTGCAGACTCAGAGACAGTGTTCCACGACCTGGACAGCGATGGAAGCCTCAGTCACCTTGGTGACTGCCTCTTAGCAACAGGGGAGGGCGGTCTCCTGCCAGGGCGAGTGGGAAACCCCATCGACCGTCTCTACTCCATGCAGAACTCCTACTTCACCTCCTGACCCTTATAAACTCTCACCCTTTCCCCTCCTGATCCACCTTTCACCTCAGAGATGCAGCTAATGGAGTCTGTCCATCAACATGCCTGTGGGACCACTCTCCATGAAAACAGCCTACACCCAAACACACTTCTGAGCTTTTATCACAGGCTGAGATCATTACAAGTCAGGCGTAGTCATAATAATAATTCTTTGCAGCAGATGAGCATAATGTTCCCACCGTCTTTCCTAGATAAGAATCACATGCTGGAAATACAGACACTGTAAATGTCCAAAATATGTTAAAGGACCTCAATTTCTCTTGTTGTATTTATGTGAAGCTCAATGAAACGCAATTCATGGCACTTTCCAACAAAAAACTGACTAACAAAAGACACTTATCAAACATATATATGTATATCAATATGTATATCATGAATTACAGATGAAAATTGGTTGTTGAGAGTGAATTCATCAATCAAGTTACATTTATGTAGGAGTCTTTGAAGGTCTTACAAGCAGCTGAGGGTCTACATCGAATTAGTATACTGCATAACTTCTTTTGTGACAGGACTAGTGATTAATTGTTGTGCGTGAAGGACTGCAGCGTATACAATACTGTATATGGATTGGAGTACAATTTTGCTCTCAGGTTAGTGTGTATGTTTATGTAACCTGAGCTGTAACTCAGGATATTGTGCTGAATAGGATTACAGTTTAAGTTGCCCAATGATCTCAAGAACGTAGATTGTAAGGAGAAAGGAACTCTCAATGTAAAATGTATCATTGCAAACTACATTTAGTTTTTGATAATGCATGACAGGTATAATATGGACCAAAAAAGTCAATTTTTTAGCATTTAGACAACATAACAGGGTCATTTGAAGAGCCTTACATGGAAACAGGGTTGTGTAAGTTATTATTGCTTTAGCTTTCCCTTTCGTTTTATCGTGTAATCACTAAGACGCAGTGCAGTTAATGACAACCAATAGATCTATAATGCCCAAAACATAGGACACTGGGTACATGATGATGTACTCCAAATGTAAATGTGAGTATGACTGTGTTACAGTTACTTGTTGTAGTCACTTTCTGTAATTATTTCTTTCTCAGACATCTCAAATTAGATGTTGTTAGTTAGATATTTTGTACATTCTTCTGTGATAATCAGCAAATATTTAAACTGTAGCATGCTATCTATATGTCACAAAGTAGGTCTAAAGAAACAGCCTGCAAATTGAAGTTGGATAGCAAGTGTTTCCTGAAAGCATCAGGTCTCAACTCACAATGTGGTGCAGAATAAAATAGGATTAGGGCGATACCTGTTTCATTTAGAAGCCTGTGATTGGCTACAGCTTGTGACATTCTTACATGACATTATGTTTGACACTGATCACTGACTCATGGTATTTTTATAGTGATATTTTTGTGAATGTAACTTATTTGTGCGGTACTAGGCGAGATCCTATCTCACTATTTTTGTTCAGTGACTGCCAGGTGATGTGCTTTGAATGTAATGTTGCCGTATCTTCAATACAATCTGCGGTTCCATCTTTGGAGTGCCTTTAACTTTTTTGTCCTAAATATGACAAATGATCATCTGCTCCCCTGGAATGAACCAGTAATATTACACAGAGAAGACTGAATGCCCCCCATCCACTATACCCCCTTCAGTGCTTTAATAATTGACCCTGAAAAAGTCTGTTCTGCTTAGTGGTCATAGGGCTCTTAACTCAACATCCTCCCTCTGTCTTTCTTCGTAGTCTCACTGATTAGAGGTTGACAGCCTCCTCCTTCTTCTTTCTTCCCAGACTCCCTATTTCCCAGTCACTGAGTAGTCAGGAGCATTTGTGTAGGAGTGATACATTCCAGTTTAATATTTGACTCTGACTCAGACCTGGAGAGCACAAGAGTGGGATGGACATGAGCATCAGAAAGCAGGTTTGATGAGTATGATCACATCAGTTGAGTAATGCAAGTCTGATACCAATTTTAATTAAATGGTTCAATAAAAACCCAAACAAGCCAAGTATCATGATAAGCAGTTATAGGTGTGTCAAAATAGACTAAATCTAAAATAAATGTGGCCATGAAAGCAGGAGTTAATAAGTCAATAAAAAATGGAACTATATACATGAATACAAATGGAATTATGCAAGTAAATAAAGAGATACAGATAAAAACCTTTTACCCCAGTGCTTTTGCTTTCCCTTTAGCATGTGAAGACAGTGGAGGCCATGTTTACTATGTAGTTCTAGCAGAAACCCAACGTTATACGCTATTATCATATCATGTCAGTAATTTAACCAGTGAAGTGTTTTCTGGTGTGCTCCCCCTCTGAACCATGAGTAAATAAAAGTCAAGGCAAACAAGACAAATGTAGAAAGCCAGAGCTGGCATAAGGGACACAGCAGACATGCAAGAAGTGCCAACACACACGTGAGCTGCAGCACTTCAGTGATGCAGACGCAATGCACATGCCACACTGTGCATTGTCCAAGACTACATTACAACTTTCTGTTGTTCTGTTGTTCATGTTTATAGAGACTGACTGCTCATCTTGAGGGGGACAGCTCACTCAAGCTAGAAGCCAGATAATTGACAGCTTGGCCGTTCAAGGAATAGCAAAGGCAATACGGGAAAAGCAAAGGCAAAAACCGTTTATTCCCAAATTGTATTATTTACTTACATATTCATTTATTTAGCCCATGTTTAGATTTTCAGATTTATTCTTTTTTTTGACACTCCCATGACTACTACTTATTTGCACAGGTACATAGCAAGTATTCACCAACCCTCTAACACACAGTGCTGGTGTAATCCCCAATATCTTATTGTTGAGGACAAATGTACACATTGTGTCCCAAAGGAAAACGGATGTCCAAACTGCCTCTTTACATACAGTAACATGGCGTGGACATGTGAAACCGGCGTTGATGGTAGGTGCTGGACTGCTACGATGGCTGAGGTACTGGAGCTGCAGCTGCAAAAAGAAAATGAATTTAATAGTATGTTAACTGACACATGGCACACTATCAGTTTCATTTAGCTGATATAATAGCTGATATAAGACAAATATTCAAGATGCTCAAGACATGTATGTCAAACATTCAAGCATACAGTAACCATGCTGTGTAATTAAAATACACCTCTGCCTGTGAGGATTCACAACTGTTCATACGTGATGACTGATTCCAGCAACTACTTACCCACTCCACTGAGGTCCACTGTTTCAGCACAGCCCAGAAAGCGAGCCACATGTGGTGAGCAGGAGGTAGGTCTGTCCTGGTTTTCTCTCAGGCAGCGCTCAAACTCTACAAACTCCTTTGAGCAGCCTTGTCTGATCTTCTGGATCACTGGGCTGTCAAAGCAAGTGGTAGTATATAAGTAGAAGTAGTATGGGGTTAGATTTTCTTTCACAGTGAGGGTGTGTGGATTTAAGGGTCACGTGGATGAGAGTGGGTGCACAGGTGTTTTTGCCTTACTGTGATGATGTACACTGTGCAACCTTCATCTTCAGTTCATGGCACTTCTCCTGCCATGTTGATGGGTGGGAGGCCACACATGACCCATATTCCTCCATTTCTTTCTGGCAGTATTTTGCCGTGATATCCATAGCAGCCTGCCTGGATGGTCAGAAATGTAATTCAGTAAGTGATTATAGAGCCATCAACTTGCCAGAACAAGGAATAAACGATTAAAAGATATGTGAGTGATGCCGCTTGAATGAGAGTTTATAAATGGCTCTATTTACGCTCTGTCTACTTTTATCTGGATTATGGGACATAGTAAATGGATTAATGATTCTTACATGTTGTTCCTTTCGGCTTGTTCCAGTCGAAGACCGTGTTTAATCAAGGTTACAGTACTATCTAGGCATGCGGTGCCATTTCTGTGCGGCGACAACCGTGTACATACCCGTTACCATCCCATTGGTTAAAAAACAAAACTGTGTAATACTTCTTTCATCCTATTGGTTAGGAGTTGTGTCAATCTCGCCACGTGGTTACGCCCCTACGATGACGACAAATGTATTAAAGCGATAGCGCAAAATCGCACAAATGAAGCATTTAACGACAAAGGTATCTTGATATTTTGCCAAATAGAGAATGTAATTTGCGTGTCGAAATACGTTCAACCTGAAAAAAAGTACAATTCAACCGCGTGCGGGATTATAATATTTGATTTTTGCGGTTTAGTCATTACGTGTCTTTGCGTGTTTACGTATGCGGAAGTTACGGTGAGAGAACTAGCGATTCAGTAAACGGGCTCTGAAGGCTGAACTGAGCACCGCTCCGTGTGTACAATTGTATTTTTAACGATTACGGCACGACGGGGTGGTGGTGGATGACCGAGGGGGGCAGAGGAGTGAGCAAAGTACAATGAACGACACCAAGAAAGAGGGGAGTATGGCTGCAGACGGGATCCGAGGACCGGGTGAGCAGCAAATGGCCCCCTCTGTGAACCACAACCAGCATGACAGCAGCACCGGCGACGAACTGGTGAGCTCGGTGACGCTGTACAGGCGAAGGCCCCGGCTGCTGCACGGCACCATCCTCCCGTTCCTCGCCGTTCTCTACCCGGGCTGGCTGTACGGGTGGTTAGGAGTGTACGGTGCTTCCGAGTATCCGGAGGCAGGCCTCCTGGCGCTGGCCGCTATCGGGATCGCGCACGTCCTCACAGCACTCTCTGGTTATTGGTCTGTGCATGCGCATTGTTGGCTCACTTGTTCCAAGGTAAACATCATTAATAACAACAATAACACATATCTGTGGGGAATCTGCCGGTTTCCCCATCCTCGTACATATAGATCAGAAGTCAGGGACAGCATGAGCTCAGGGACAGGTAAGGAATCAATTACATGCTCAGAGGCACTTCAGCAGGGCAGGTGTTGAACCGATGATACTATGATTTAAAGACGGCCTGTTATGCCATAGTCTAGACTTCAAAAACACAAATCATTAAACTGTCACCACAAGTTTGAATCAGTAAGTATAGTTGTCTGATTCAGGGGCGCTTTCAGTCACCACTACCACTTTTGATCCTCGTTTTAAGTTTGGAAATCGTCTCTGGGATGTGTTTATTTCATTTCATAGACAGTGGGACAATCAGGCTGTAAACACCTGTGTGGCTTTCTGTGATAATACACTTCCTTCAGGTGAGGGAAAGCTGACATAGAAACAAAAAACTTAAAGAACAATTGCTGATTATAAATACCTTTTTGCATTTGGAAATCAATTAAGATAGCATTTCAGAGTATTTCACATAAACCCTGCTACTCTCAGGACTGGCATTGCTCTTCTAAATTGTAGAAGATTGTAATGATAGAATTATATCAACCATTAATCAGGAAATGTTGCAGTCAAATATAACGGTGATGGATCCTGTTTGTGGCTGAACATTTTATTGATTCAGTAGCTATATGTTAGGATGTGTCTATTTGAGAAGGACAGAGTTGCTGAGGCACACAGCTGTACCAAAAATAACAGTGCCCTGCCACAGTGTGTGAATTTGTCACCTGCTCATTTTTATACACAGGAACCAGACCCGAACAAGGCTACGCTGGCAAAGGTCATACCCACCCCCAACAACGGCTCTGCTGAGCTGGTGGCACTGCAGAGGGACCAGGTCAGTTCATACTGTTCACACAGTTCAAACCGATCACTGTCTGGTGATCAGTTTGGCATGGATTGCGTATAAGCAAATAATAAAACTGTCCTTATTTTCTAATATTATTTGCAACAGGACTTATCAATATCTGGATACACAAAGTCTATGAACAGATTTCTTTTCCAGAATGTTGTAATTTATTTAGAATTTCTTTTTGTGGTTTTGACCAACAGGATGAAAATGGGGAAGAGACTCTATGTTTTGAGTTTCAGAAGATCCGCTACATCTTTGACCACAAGGAAAAGAAATGTTTCCTTCCTGTCGCATTTCCCCTCTGTCATCCAATGGGCTACTTTCAGTCCTGGCGTGGATACCAGGAGGAATCTGAGCTCAGAGCTGCAGAGAAGCGCTTTGGTACCAATCGGGCTGAGATGGTGGTGCCAGATTTCCTGGAGCTCTTTAAAGAGAGGGCCACAGCTCCCTTTTTTGTTTTCCAGGTATGTGTATGTATAAATGAATGTGTCTTTATCATTGTACTAGTTTTACTGCAAAATTTGTAAAATAGTTTGATCTGGTTAAAGCATCTGTATCAATGTGATGCTATCTATTCTCTGACATCCATCAGGTGTTCTGTGTGGGGCTGTGGTGTCTGGATGAGTACTGGTACTACAGTGTTTTCACACTATTCATGCTGGTGGCATTCGAGGCCTCACTGGTCCAGCAGCAGATGAGGAATATGTCTGAGATTCGCCGCATGGGAAACAAACCCTACATGATCCAGGTAGGCTTGATCAAATTTAAAATGTAATATATTTAGTATTAAAATGACAGACAAACTCTCTATTTACAGTAAACACCATTTCCTGTCTTTAAAATGTCCTTACTTAATTTTACCTATTTTCTGGTAGGTATATCGCAACAGGAAGTGGAGACCTATCTCAAGTGATGAACTTGTCCCTGGTGACATTGTCTCCATAGGTAAGTGTTCTGTCATTGGTTTTATTCTCCCCACAAGCATCAGATTCATATTGTTGGCATGTGCTTCACAAATGTACTGTGTCCTGTACAGGACGGTCGCCCCAGGATAACTTGGTACCTTGTGATGTGCTGCTACTTCGGGGGCGTTGCATTGTGGATGAAGCCATGTTGACTGGAGAGTCTGTGCCCCAGATGAAGGTTAGTGGCAAACTAATATATACATGGTCACACAATCAGTGTTTCCTCTATTGACTGCTGTGATGGGGTGAACTTGTTGCTGTTTGTGGTCTGATGAGGACCAGCTTCCCTGCATTCAGCTGCAAAGGTCCTGGCTACCTCACCACTCTTGCCACTTTGCATGATACACTGCTATGTTGGCTTGGATTGTGGCGTCCACATCTGTCCATCTTTGGTTTTTGAGGGATTTGCTGAAAAGCTTTCATTACACACAGTTTTACCATGTGTTAGGGGGGTTGTTAAAACACACACATAATGAAACAGGAGAAACGTGACAGTAAAAGACAGTGAACACTCTCACACTGAGCTGAAACTAAAAGTTGCTGATTGATTAGGTAACTTTTTTATTTAATCCCCAGCTACAGGTAGGGTAAACACTGACTATACAGAAATTACTGTATGGACTTTGGAGTGTAAGCCTCTATTATTCTAAATGGCATGGGAAAATTGTGGGGTGTTGTAATAACTGCTGACAACATGGGGTGTGCAGGAGCCAATAGAGGACTTGGACCCAGAGCGAGTCCTGGATCTTCAAGCAGACTCTCGACTCCACGTGATCTCTGGTGGGACAAAAGTGGTCCAACACAGCCCCCCTTTGAAGGCCAGTGCTGGACTTAAACGTAAGAGCCAGATGCTCTCTTCATTTATCTTTCACCACTAATGTATTTTGGCGGTTGAAAGAGTAATTTCTGTAATCCATCGATCACCCATCCTTGTCATCAATCAAGGTGCAGGTGCTTAATTCTTTTTCCTTTATGTGCAGCTGTTGACAATGGCTGTGTGGCCTATGTACTGAGAACAGGATTCTATACCTCTCAGGTGAGGAAGTTGCTTAATGCATCTGTCTTACTGTCATAACAGTGTGCATTTAATTCCAGTTTTGACAACATTTCTGTATAAGACATTTTGCATTGAGTCAGCTCTTAGAGTGTATTGATTGATTCCTCCAGGGTAAACTACTACGGACCATCCTCTTTGGTGTGAAGAGAGTGACGGCAAACAACCTAGAGACTTTCATCTTCATCCTCTTCCTGCTTGTGTTTGCTATTGCTGCTGCTGTCTATGTGTGGGTGGAAGGTGAGGTGCAAAGAATCAACTCATTATGATTCAGTTCTTTTTTAACACTCACATTATCCTAATCAGAGTGAAGATAATAGTGGGAGGATGGGGCATAAGTAATATCTAATTGCTATCTTTGCACTTTGTATTATACCCTCAGGGACCAAGGATGTCAGCAGGAACCGCTACAAGCTGTTTCTGGAGTGCACACTAATCCTAACCTCGGTGGTTCCACCAGAACTGCCCATAGAGCTTTCTTTGGCAGTTAACACGTCTCTTATCGCCTTGGCTAAACTTTGTAAGTCTGTTTGTTGCTCCTGTCCTGCATGTGTGTAGAATATATATCAACAGTGGTTCATTTGTATCCTCTGTGTTTTTTGTCCTACCCAGATGTGTTTTGTACAGAGCCCTTCAGGATACCATTTGCAGGTAAAGTGGAGGTCTGCTGTTTCGACAAAACAGGAACACTGACCAGTGACAGTCTGGTGGTACGAGGAGTAGCAGGCCTTAGGTAATTATTCTCAGTGTTTTACTTTATTTTTAAAGCATAAACACAAAGCACACTTTAGTATGCTTTAATTTTATAACAATTCAACATTTGTACTTTGTTATTTGCGTTCATGACAGAGAAGGAAAGGAGGTAATGCCTGTATCTGAGATACCAGTCGAGACACATCGGGTGGTGGCTACCTGTCACTCACTGGTCACTCTGGATGATGGACAGTTGGTTGGAGATCCCTTGGAGAAGGCAATGCTGACTGCTGCGGACTGGACTCTCACTAAAGGTACCTGATAAGAACCTCTTTTAAATGCAAAGTGATGCAGCCTTCTAAACTTTGCATAGTGTGTTTCTGATTTACAGTACAAACTTTCTGATCATCACTGCTGGTGTTTTCTTGTAGTACAATTTCACCTGATCATGTTAGAAGCTTACACAGGGAATCATTTGCATTTTACTATATGTCACAGAGTAAATGATTGAGGTTTTACTTTCAAATCGGGGATCATAATGCACATGATTACCTTTGTTCTTCTGCTTAAATGTGCGTCTTCTTGTCTCGTTGCTTCTCATGTCCTCGACCAGATGAAAAAGTGTTCCCACGAGGCATCAAAACACAGGGACTTAAAATCCACCAGCGTTTCCACTTTGCCAGCGCACTGAAGAGGATGTCAGTCCTGGCCTCCTATGAGAAAATGGGCTCCACTGAACTCTGCTATATCTCAACTGTGAAAGGGGCTCCAGAGACACTTAGAGGAATGGTAAATGCAGAGCCCATCCTTAATACATATTCAGCTATCTTCGAGCCTTATTGAGAGTATCTATGGGTGATCTAATCTGAGTGTGTTTGTAGTTTTCAGAATGTCCAGCAAGTTATGATGAAGTTCACAAGGAAATGTCTCGGGAAGGGGCAAGAGTGCTGGCCTTGGGTTACAAAGAGATTGGACACCTCAGTCACCAGCAGGTTCTTATTTAAGTTTACTCAAAAAAACTATCTGGTGGGGCTAGTCTTGTCGGTCAAAAAATGGATTTCCTTTCAAACTGGATATCTTTGTGTCACATAGGTCCGGGAGATGAGTCGTGATGCTCTGGAGTGTGACTTGCATTTTGCAGGGTTCATGGTTGTGTCCTGCCCCCTCAAGAGTGACAGCAAGGCTGTCATCAGAGAGATCCAGGAAGCGTCTCATCATGTAAATAAGCCGACTACACACAAGAGGCACATATACGCAAACAGAATGGTTTTAAGACGGATTATTCTTCTCCTTTCTGCTCTCAGGTGGTGATGATCACAGGCGACAACCCTCTAACAGCGTGCCACGTAGCAAGAGAGCTGCACTTCATCCAAAAAGAACACACACTTATATTGCAGCCATGCCCCAATCAGAGTAAGTCAAGTCCTCACTTTCCAGAACTACACTTATTACTCAAGTAAGCCAATAGAGAGCAGAAATACAGGCTGCATCTAAGGGATAGAAAGACTCTTGTAGTTATCCATTTATAGAGGTTTTTCTGACTGAGGACATAGACCAAGTGCAGAATTATGTACCTGTATGTATCTCTTTGTTGTTTTACAGGTGAATGGTGGTGGGAATCTATTGATGGCAGTGTGCATGTACCATTGCCTCCTCCCTCCGTTTCATCATTCGTGCAACAGTTCGACTTGTGTGTAACAGGGGAGGGGCTGGCCAAACTGAGCTGTGATCCCCGGCTACTACACACACTCTTACCTCACATTCGAGTGTTTGCCCGTGTCAGTCCAAAACAGAAGGTATGTCCTACAGCAGCACCTGCGTGTCCCCTAAAACTAGTAGCATTTCCTATTCATGTGAATGGGAAAGTGTTGTCAGACTTTTGGATCCCACTCTATACATTTTGCTCTCTTTAAGGAATAACCTGCCACCCAGTCGATAACTGGGTAAAGATGTACAACTTCCCACCCTGAAGACAGAGATTTTTTCCCAAAGTTAGAGTGGAGTTTTTGGACATTTTTGCTGTTTGTCCCAAACGTCAATAGCCATTGTCAGATGCTGTGGTTTTGTCAAAGAGCAAAGGCTTTTGTTCAAAAAATAATACAGTGAGATCCATCACAGACAAAAGCAGAGTTCAGACAGATAGTAGTCTCCATAGTCTACAATACAATGCAGCGAAAAGCTATGCATTTTAACAAGGGGATACCGCTCACTTTGTCTGACAGGTTTATTTCTCTTGGGGTTGTTGAGAGGCATTTTGGGAAATCTAGGGAATCAGTATTTTGAGTATGACAGATTGGTGGTACTTTATGTAACAATGTAAATGTCTCTAAGGGCGAGCTTAAAGGATGTCTTGGTATCGGAAGTGATTATCTCTAAAGATGGTTGTCTGTTGTGTTACAGGAATTTGTGATCACCAGTCTAAAGGGCCTGGGTTATGTAACACTGATGTGTGGCGATGGTACAAATGATGTTGGAGCTCTCAAACATGCCCACATAGGTAAAGTTTATCAACCACCAAAACCTAGTGTTGATGCCCATGTGTGACCCCAGCAGTAAACAGTGATGTTTTGTTTTTCCTCAGGTGTTGCCCTCTTAGCTAACGCCCCAGAGCGCATGCCCGATAAAAAGAAACGAGGAAGAGAGAAGGAGGCCCCCGCAGCAGAATCTAGACCTTTGCCACCTGTCACTTCAGGCAAACTGAGCTCCAGAGGAGCTAGGCAGAGGGTAATGGCCCAGAGAGAAGAGCAGCTTGCAGCACAAAAGGTGTGTATCTTTAGAAGGATCTCCTTTCTGATTCTTGAGGGAACAGTTTACAAAGAACTTAAATGCTGTCGTAGGACAACTGAATGCTGCAGGCTGTGCTGCTGCTCCTGTATTTGCATTTTATTTTAGTCTTCGTCTGTTTCTCTGCCCACACTGACAAAACCATATCTTTACAGATCATACAGAGTACATGTGCCATTTCTTGAATAACAGAGTTTATGTGTAGTGGTCTAAAAGTGAGGCTTCATTCTGTAACAGGAGAGAATCAGTCAAGTTCTACGGGAACTTGAAGAGGATCAAGTACAAGTAGTGAAGCTGGGTGATGCCTCCATCGCAGCTCCATTCACCTCCAAACTCTCCTCCATACAGTGCAGTGAGTAATGCATGTTTTTCAGTTGCTCTCGACACAGTGGGTAAAGATTCATTCTCTACTTCTGAAACGTCATTTTGTCTTTATCCACAGTCTGCCATGTAATAAAGCAAGGCCGTTGCACTCTAGTGACAACACTCCAGATGTTTAAAATCCTTGCTCTCAATGCCCTGGTACTGGCCTACAGCCAATCTGTGCTCTACCTCGAGGGGGTCAAGTTCAGTGATTTCCAGGCGACCCTGCAGGGCTTGCTGTTGGCCGGATGTTTCCTCTTCATATCTAGGTCAAAGGTGAGAATTTATGTAGAAAAATACAGGCTGTATAGTTCTTTACGTTTTTTCTGATATCAACCTAACTACGAATCTTTTATTTCTCTCCTGTAACACAAAGCCACTGAAAACATTGTCTCGAGAGCGGCCCTTACCAAACATCTTCAATCTTTATACGGTGTTGACTGTGCTGCTGCAGTTTGCTGTTCACTTCTGTAGTCTGGTGTACCTTTACAAAGAGGCACAAAGCAGAAGTCCACCGAGGTAAATCCCACTAAGAGAGAAAGGGAGAATGTTTTTTGCAACCTGGACCATATTTCAAGAAATAAGGTCCAGGTTGCAAAAAATGGAACTTCTCCTTTAAATGGTGTTTCTGCTTCACAAGTTATATATTAAATATTCAGCAGTGATAAACTATAATAACAATTCACTTCTGTTTTCTCTTGCAGGGAGGAGCAGTTTGTGGATCTGTACAAAGAGTTTGAACCCAGTCTAATTAACAGCACAGTGTATATAATGTCTATGGCCATGCAGATGGCCACCTTTGCCATTAACTACAAGGTACTTATTCTTAAGACCATTACTATTTGTTACCTCCTATTCATTACAGTACAATAGATTCACAGCATTTCTGATTGTGTGTGCGTGATAGGGTCACCCCTTCATGGAGTCACTCAGTGAGAATCGACCACTACTATGGAGTATCGCTTTGTCCGGTTTAGCGATTGTGGGACTTCTTACCGGCTCCTCACCAGAATTCAATGAACAGTTTGCTCTTGTAGATATTCCAACTGAGGTGAGCAGACATTATTTTGCTGTCTACTACTCTGACTCTCTTGTAATAATGACATACCCTGTGAGATAACTTGCCTTCTGTATACTCCATTGCAGTTCAAATTGATCATTGCTCAAGTTCTGGTGGTGGACTTTGTTGCTGCTCTGCTGGTGGACCGCGTCCTGCAGTTCCTGCTGGGCAAAGGAACTCTCCGGCTGCCTTCTTGAACTCAGTGCCAACAGCGACTGCTGCCCTTACCAAACAAACTGTAAAGGGAGAGATGAATTAGGATGAGGAAGACAATTAAAGCTGTCGTGACATACACAGAACAGCTGAGACAGTCATGGCAAGCAGTACTACACACTCTGTGTATCCCGTCCTTTGTCCTGCTCTGACCCTCCTTAACCATCTGTGTTTCTGTATTTTCATCTGCTCTATTTAAATTCTCTTTCTGTTCTCTTGATGACTTAATTTTTTTCTACCCTTCTCTCTTTCTCTTCATCTGTCCCTCCCCACTGCTACAAAAGGCCATGAAGACAGCAGTATTGAGTGGAGTGTGAGACTGTGTGCCAGTCGGTGTGAAACATACAGGCACACATAAGGGGCATTCTCTAAGAGAATTGCAAAAGTGTTTTTGAGTTTTTTGATTCCTCTCCTTGATTTTGTAAAAAGTGAAAAACATCTCTAACAGACTTATAAAGACTTACAGATAAAAACTATGAAGTCTGTCAAGTGTTTTTTCAAGTACAAGTGCTAATATGTCTGCACATGGAAGGATGACTATGCTCAGCTGGTCATGAATCTCTCTGGTTGAAGAAATAGGTAAGTAAGAAATGAAGAGAGTATACGGTATAACTGTACAAACAAAGACATCCATCCAATCAAACCTTTTTCTATCATGGCAAACTATGCCATTCCCAAAACAAAGTCAACAGCATTTCTTGTTTTGTGTGATAGACTCATTAAGCTTTAGTTGGTCAAAGAAAGTCTGTAAACTTGTCAACTTCGTGTTTATTTACCAGCTAATCTCAGGAGATCAAGTTTTAATAACCTTTTGCTGATTAAGCTTTGATATGAACTTACATAAACATTTCTTTCATGAACAAACTAGAACAGATTTGACAAAAAGTGTTTTCTTGAAACATCTAGATCATTTCCCTTGTAAATCAAGAACTGTATCAAGGAACCATAGAGCTGTTAAAGGGCCTTGAAATCTGAATGATTTGTGGAACACGGTCCATAGTTTACAAAGCAGGGAGGAAATTTAGGATCTTCAGAAGCATAACGTATTGTCAAGAGGCTGCAGCATTCCTTATTAACTGGCTTTAGCCTCTCACCACTATTTGTTGGAACTGCCATTTTAGACTACATTTAGACTTTTAGATTATATTTTAGACAAAAACACGGTGCATGGTAATTATTTTCATTCCCCAATTTTTTTTTTAAGTGATTTGTGTAATAGGACCTGTATTTCTTGTTTAGACAGAGGGATGAGAATTAACTGACAACTGAACCTGTTTTCTTACTAAGAAGGATTCAACCAATGTTTCCCTTGTCATTAAGGTGCAAATCCTCAGTTTATAGTTTAACCTTGTTAAATGCGTCAGTTAGCCTATTTTCCCCCAAAGAACAAGGAATCTCTGACCTGAAAATGAAAGTGATAACAAAAATGAAACTTTGCTAGATGCCTCGAAAAGGAGCTCAGGTCATATATATACTCAAACTTGTTTGACTGTCTGTGGAAACAGCTCATATGTAGGGATCAGTGCATACCCCATAATAGATGAACAGATTAAGATGCCTCTTTGGGACCATACTTCTGCAGATCAGCAGGTGTGTGCTTCGACTGAAATGTTAAAAATACAAGAAGACATTAAATAAAAATAAAAAACGTCATGATATACAGTGGATCTGTGATTCCACCGAAAAGCGTTGTTGTAACTATTAGTTAGGTCGTTTCCTCCCTGTGTTACAATCGCACTACAATTCCCATGGTGCCTACTTCAGTCGAGGGGTTTGGTTTGCTGGGCGCGCGCTGCGAGGAGAACTATTTGAAAGAAAAAATGGCGGAAAAACACTCGGAAGCCAAACAAGACGGGTTTGTATCTCGTTTGTTGTTTTTTAATCACTTGAACCGCTATGTCATTTCATGTGTAACATTAACGATGGATTGGAACAGGTTAAGCATTTTCGACCAAATAATTTTCTCCGTTTGAGTTTTGTTGATTTTGCGGCTCTCAACTAACGTGAACGTGTCCGCGAAACACTGCTAACTTAATTTTCTCAATGTATTCTGTTGATATTCTGTAACGTTTGCTTGTCAATATAAATTGTCTTGCAGTTGCAGAAGTGTCACTGTTAACGAAACCCACGACGAGGTGAGAGACTTTACTGACATTGCAGATAAGATAGCTCGCTATTGAACAACCTCCGCTAATACTACTACTGTCATAAGCTAATGATGCTACAGAGTTTCACTGCTACTTTGTTCTTAATCCAGGACAAGTGTACTAAGGACAACTCTTTAACATCGAAAAGATGCTCGTCTACCAGCCCAAACACAGCTCCGCCACACAAATCTCCCCGCACCGACCCCCCCTCACTTTCAGGAGAAGGAAATTTAATGACAGACAAACAAGAAATGCAGATTGAAACCACGGAGGTCAGTCCTACCCCACGAAGGAAATCCTGGAGGAGAGCCACCATTACCCGACGCTCTCTCCCTGCCCTCTCCAACCCTTACCAGGGTGAGATGTCTCTCATCCTTTGTGATTAGTAAAGATGATCATGAGCTATTTGTAGTTTTTTTTAATATTAATATGTATTTGTGTTTACTACAGTTTTGTGCAGGAGCATAAGTACGTCCTTGTCACCACAAGAGAGGCTGGAAAAGTTGATGGAGGCTTCAATGAAGGTTAGTGTGCATTAATAAGTATACTAGTCAATGTATTCTGACAGATTTAACTGAAAATGTGGGGAAAACAATATGCAAGGTGAAAGTGGGTTACTTTTAATCTCATGGCTATTAAATTAAGAAAAGGAATAAAGTTGGCGTTTAGTAGAAAATATAAAAACATCATGAAGGCCCAAATTTATTCAGTTGCAAGAGACCTTTGTTATGCTATGCTAACACTGTAGAGTTGCATATACAGTTCATTTTAAATAGACATAACTAAAATTCCTAATGGTCTTACAACTGTAATTTGTCTCTAGCTGGCAATTGAAAGAACTCAAAATTCGCTTCAGTCAGTGCCAAACTCCTCACTGGAGTGTTTTCAAAAGCAAGGTCAGTCTTTATATTGCTTCATTTTTTAACTTGCATATTTTGTGGAAAAAATTCATGTATATTTTACAGTTTGAGTTATTTTTTGTCAATGTTCTTCCATTGTACAGTTGAGCACATGCAGAAAGAGTGGAGTTGTCTGGCCAAAAGCTTACGCAGTGAATCACAGAGTCAGCAACCTGCTGCTAATGCTGCACGGTAGCTTTTTTTTCTCTTTTACTTCTCTTTTCACTCTTATATTGATTTTTTTTGTCAGTGTTTGTTTATTTTTACATACATGTTAATACTTTACATCACATTTTTACCTTTGTTGTATGCTTTCAGTTCTTGTGATCCTACATTGCAGAAAGCCATGGAAAAAGTCCAGAAAGCAATCAGCAGGCATGTTGTTCAGAAGCATTCAAAATCAAAGTTCAGTCTTAGGTGACATCATCTATGTTCTTTATCACATGAGAATCTGACTGTCTTGTGGCATCTTTAAGGCTCCAGGCTGAAAGTGAATCATGGGAGGCACTTTTGAACAAACACCGGAGTAAAGCAGAGGAACTGGAAAGGTGAGCGTCTGTACTATCATTGAGGAAAATTTGTTGCAATACTGTGTTGATGTGTTGTCAATGTTGTCTTGACAGTTATGCGTCACTAATCCATCATCATCATTTGTTTTTTAGAAAACTGGAGCATGGCCAGGAGAGAGGTGTATCCTTAGACACTGAATGTGTGTCCCAGTCCTCACAGCACCGTTTCATACAGAACAAACCTGACTACCATGGTCTCCTCTGCAGACAACAGCCGATGCTGCACACCATAGAAATGATTGTACGCTTGAAGTGAAACTCTTCATTACTAGTGAAAATACATAAACAAACATAGCAATACAATGTTAAAGGGATATTCCGGCATAAGTTTAACCCATGGTCTAACCGAGACCGAGTAGAACACCCCCTTGAGAGTTCAAGTTTGCCGACTGCAAATTTCTCTAGTTGTAGCAACTTCAGCACAGACAGCCAGATAGCAAAAATACTACTGTCTTTGTAGCCATGAGCCAACCGCGATCAAAAAAGCCACTCACAGCCAGGGGGTGTTGTACTCTGTCTCACGATGTGTAGACCATGGGTTAAACTTACGCCGGAATATCCCTTTAAGTTGAACTGAGTTTAAAAAAGTCACTAATATAGTGACATACTTCAGTTTAGAGACATAATACTGTTAATGTGTTTTTTTCTAATTGACGCCCTTGCATGTTCTGTTACAGATACTACTATTGCTAAAATATGAAAACCTCAGACATGGTGAAAAAAGACAAAACATTTGTGTTGTATAAAGTTTTTCCCTCTTTAAATCGGCAGATGGACACACAGTGTAAGATGGTAAGAGAGCTTCTGTCCATCAAGGAACAATCACAGTTGTTGGTGAAAGAGACCAGTGGCCGCTTGGGTAAGAATTATATTTGTTTTTTTGTCTTTTATGTGGAATAATTCTGGCACCTAAAACAATGATCTTTCAATTAAACATTTAACTGCATGTTTTTCTTCCTTCCTTCCTACCTCCTAGCGGCTGAGGCAGGATTCCAGGATCTTTCACCTGACCCAATCAGGAACCTTATGGCGGTGCCTTTATCCTCTGCAACCACATAGCTACTTTGGCAGGAGGCAAGCTGTCAATCCTGTCAGACAATGGTTCTTGACTTTTATAAAAGCTAACGTGTATTCTCGGGCAATTTTACTGTTATACGAACATGGTTTCTTCGCCATGTCTTTGCTGTCTTTTTTTTTTATATATAATCTTTAAGCAAACTAATGTGATGTTTTCTGTGTCAATTTAAAACAATTTTAGCCAGAAGCAGACCAGTAATAGAGGGAGTTCAGGTAGTCCATGTGCTTGACCAGCAGGTGGCAGTGGCTAGCTTTCTAAAACTGACAAGCTTGGTAAATGGCTCAGGCATATTCTTCTGCAAGGCCTGAATTAAGTACATTCTTACCAGTAAAGCCTCAAATTGTTAAGAGTAGACTACCAGCTGTTAGAAATTAAAGGACTAACCATATAACTTTGGCAAATTCCAGCAAAACAAAATTTTTGGTCATTTGCCATCAAATGGAGAATGAAAAAGAAATTCCCTACTTCTTGGAACTAAAAACCTGTTCAATAAAAATGAATATTCAAATATGATGACTGGATCAGATACCATTACTCACTGTGTCTTTAAGAAAACAGACGTTTTAATTTTTAAGATTTGGGATGCACATTTTTAAGCAGTGGGATCACAACGACTTAAAATAAAATATGGCCCAAAGTCATTATTAAAAGACTATATGTTGTGTCATTTTCTGAAATATTTAAAGGTATTCAGGAATATGGTGGGTGTCGTATGGAAAGTAAATCTGAAAAACACTGAAGATCATGATGCAGTGGGCAAAACAAGAGTTTGAATTGATAAGATCCTGCTGTGTAGTTTACATACAGTCTTCAGTTTGTGTCTGGTCCTTTTACATGTTCATTCTCAGTCACATTTACTCTCTTTTTGGTGCCGCATCTATTTCACTTCATCTGTGTCCCCTGACCATTCAGGAGGAGGCCCCTCCCCCACAGTGACTCACCCCCATCTCTTGCGTTTGGCTGGGTCACTGATGCAGAACGAAGCTTTGACATTGTACCAGTCAGTCAAAGCTTTGTTCACTATCACTCTTATCTCCTGGACCAATTCACTCATTAAAGCTCGTAGTTAATTTGTCTCACTGATGGTTGCAGTAGAAATAAAATTCTGTTCACCCATTGCCAACCCTAAAGAAGAGTGAATGGCTTTCTCTGCTCTGCAGTTATGATCTCCAACATGGAGTATGGTGGATTTTCCTTGTATTCAAGGGAGTGACTAGAGAGCACAGACAAGCAAGGAGAAGACAAGTGGGGTTGTGGCCGTGAGAGTTGTGAGTAACGGAGGATGGTGCACAGCAGGAGAGATCGATTCTTATTTAGATGAAAATGAGGCTTGATGCTTGTGGGGTGAGAGGAGGGCAGCTTTAGCATCCAAATGAATAGAGGTTTCACAGAAATGATCCTTAAATGAATCACCAACAATAAAACGAATAAGTTTACAAAGCCACTGACATAGTCTTTTTACTTTCAAGTAAGATGTCTTTTGACAGCGACAGACGTTGACTTTAGGGTTAGATAGTAACCCCTGCAGCTACTCACTTAAAATGGCATCATAAAGTGTTTTAACAACCTCAGTGACCCTAGTCAATGATGTGTTGGAAGTTGTTTTAAGTCTTAAATCTGAATGCAATGCATATTTACTTAAAGGTGCCAGGGTGGACCAGATTTCCTGCATTCCTTGTTAGTAGATTATTATAAGAAAGAAAGGGCATGAGGGGATGAAAGGGATAGTTTTCCAAATGTATATGTAAATATTTTCTTATGTTTTAAAGATTAGAGGCTTGGTTGTGGTGGGGAGAACTTTTCAAAAATCCACTGCTTGGTACAAACAAGCAAGATAACCTGGATTATGACTGGTACTGTATGTTCATGCAAAGAACAATTACTGTTTTAGGTTTAGTGTATGCTCTATTCTTGTTGTCTCTAACTTTAGATTGATTAGCTACAGATTGTAGTAGATGGATGTGTGGAGAGTCAGCATAAACCACTGCCAGTTTGGTCCTACTCCCTCATGCACACCCATCATCTCTTCTCAGTACAGCAAGCCTGGCTGCAGCTCTTCTCCACATCCATTCAGCCAGCCATTCGTCTTGGAAAGCTGTCTCTCTGATGTGAGTGATAAACTACAGCAGAATTGCCCAGTTTGCAAAAAACAAGGACACTTGTTTTCAATCTGTGCTGTCAACATTTTCATACTGAAAATTGATGGGATGTTTCATTCATCAGGGGTTTAGGACAGAATGATTCTCTTACATAGGACGGTTCTGCTTTGAGATTGACTATTTCTCCTTATATTGCCAAAATGTGCCAGCACAGATGGAGATCAGTTCTTTGACTTGAAGGCACAGTTTATGAAATGATACTTAACTGGCAGAGACTAACTTTGCTTAGGTACTCCCCCTTTTCTTTAACATACTTAGTTGTGAGCAAGGACAAGTAACTGGGGTTGTTTAAGAAACAAGCTCAAACAAGTCTTCACAACATGTGCAATAGCAAAACCTCAGAACACTTAAGTATTAACTAATTAATATTTACTAATGTTTACTGATTTCATTGCACAGCTCTTTGAATGTGTACAAGCTTTTGTTAAGAAAAACAATCATATCACGCACGTGATCCAATCTTAGATTAATTATAAAAATAGCTTCATCCAATTATAATGGAACAAACAATACTGATGACGTAAGAGGCTATACATTTCTAAAGGCCGTGCACGAGAGTCTTATCCCCTGGAGGAGTAATACAGTTAGTATCTGGAGGAGTGTTAAGAAAATAACACCTTGTACAGGCCTATCGTTTTCACCATTACACCAGCTAATATGTAAATGTGTCTCCATTAACAACCGTGTGTTCTATAGGAGTGGACAACCCACCCGCAAGCTCACGCTCTGTGGTGCTATGAGTTCAATGGTCAACTCTACGCACAGCGCTCGCGCAGCCCAGAACATCCCACATACTCGCGCGACATCAACAACAATGGCAAACCACCGTAGTCTGTTTTGGTAGGAGATTTCTGATTGGGAGCGAGACGGTCCGAAAGCGTCGTCGCTATATTCCACCTTATTTCTTTTTTTAAATGCATGAATCGGTAAATTGTATTTAAAGACAAGAGTGCTCGGCTGCTGGTGTATTTTTCCGTTTTTCCATTTTTTTTTTCGAAAATGTGCGAGGCGCTGTTGGCAAGCTCACACAGTCTGTGCATGTGTGTCCCTGCTGCTTTTCTGCTGGGCTACGGCTACTAACCTAGCTGCTTCTCACACGGTGGTTAGCTAACGTTAGCCTGGCCGCGTTTATTGACTTGAGGAGGAAAAAACACAAACAAATGTAAAGCGCGTTCGTGCGATTTGTTTTATGACAACAACCTTTAACTACTTGCTAATCGTTACTGTCGGGCACGGTAAGAAGTGTTGTATGATTTGTCGTAGAAAATACTTTGCTGGCTAGCTAACAGGCTAGCTATTTGTGTGTATTCTTCGACTGAGGAAAACGGCGAGTTTTCTTTGAAAGTATGGATGACCAGACCAGGATGATGACGGGTCTCACCGGACTCGGTGGACTACAACAAGCCGATGTCGACCCAGACTCGGTCAGGAAACAGCAGTCCCTCGGTCAGCCTCAACAAGACATAGGGGATATTCTACAGCAAATAATGGCCATCACCGACGAAAGCCTGGACGAAGCACAGGCCAGGTAAGACAGGCGAAGAGCCATTTTCCACACATGATAGCTAAGCTAAAGTGCGCTGTATGTGTCTTACTTTTGCTTCAGGGCTCCTGCGTTTCTATGAAAACCACACGTAAGGTAATGCGTAATTACAGCATTAATACAACTTCACGTTACGTTGTAATTTGCGGCAAAGCCAATAACGTTACATTTAGTTATGAAACAACTTGTACAGCAACATTACAGCGCTGGTGTACTTTGGAAGGAGGTTCTTTGTTAATTCAAATTGTGCCCCATTACAAACTAATGTTCATTTGGTTGAAATACTACTACATCCTAAGTCTTCATTTGGTTATCAATGAGGTGTCGCATTAAAAAGTTTTAACTCCCCATCGAGTGTACGGCCATGGTAGCCGTGTTAAATTCACATAACCACTTTCTCAATAGTATAGCATTAGCTGGTGTAGGATTGACAAAACATTTTCATCAAGCCCTGCATAAAGAAAACGGATATAATGTATTTCAAGACAGTTTTCGATATCTTCCATTCGCACCACAGGGTAATATGAAGTTTCCCTTTTTTATGCAAAAATACTATATTTAATAAGATGTTTGTCAACAAGATACTGAAATGCTTTTAAGATGGTGCGTATTTTGCTAGTTGTTTGTCACTTATTGAAATTAGGTTTTCTGGTCATGTCCTCTCACATAACTAATTAGACTATGCCATATTAGGTTTGCTTAATCATAACAACATGTATCTGATGTTCCCGTTTACATCAAACGAGTGTCGGTAACATTAGTCATTGAAATGCAAATGAGTGGATAAATTAAGGTAAGGGTAAGGATTACTCAATTGTCCTACGTATAAACCCAGTGCTGTATGTGACGACAGCAGTAGTTCATTCATATCGCTCTTCACTTACTGTTTGTGTTGAGGTGTTTTTTTTTAATTTTTTTTTTTTTTTTTTTTTTTTTTTTTCTAATCAT